>JADDOH010013913.1:0-45659 GCA_016648135.1 Agrypnia vestita
ATTTTAAATCGAATCATTACCTGTGATGAAAAGTGGATCCTGTACGATAATCGGAAGCGCTCATCGCAATGGCTGAACCATGCCGAACCAGCCAAACCATGCTCCAAGCGAAAATTGACTCCAAAAAAGTTACTTGTGAGCGTTTGGTGGACTAGTGCTGGTGTCGTTTACTACAGCTTTCTTAAATCTGGCCAGACGATTACGGCAGATGTCTATTGTCAGCAACTGCAAACCATGATGGAAAAGCTAGCTGCTAAACAACCGATGCTGGTTAATCGCTCTAGGCCACTGCTGCTTCATGATAACGCTAGACCACACACTGCACAACAGACGGCTACCAAATTAGAGTAGCTTCAATCGGAATATCTAAGACATCCACCGTACTCTCCGGACCTTGCCCCAACAGATTATCATTTTTTTCGAAATTTGGATAACTTCTTGCAAAGGAAAAAATTCAACTCCGATGGGGCAGTCCAAACCGCCTTCAAAGATTTTATTGATTCCCGTCCGAATGGTTTTTTTAGTAAAGGGATCGATGAACTACCTATGAGATGGCAAAAGTGCATAGGCATGCAATGGTACATATTTTGATTAAATAAATATATTATAATAAAAAAAAATCGGCTTTATGTTCTTCCCATACTAAACACCAATTTCATACCAGGACCTAATATATGTTGTATTAAGATTTTTTTCCAAATAATCGGTTACGTAAAAGTCATGCTTCGATGTTCCCACTGCACGCCCCTGGTGTCCGTATATAATATTGTTAATTTTACAAAGGTAATATACATATATAAAGAAAAGCTTCTTATTCATTATTTATAGTATAGTACAAAAGTTTCATTGTATGTTTAAAGATACATATTGCTGTTGGCGTAGAGATCAGGCCGAGAAAACAATGGCCGTGGAAGCAGCGAGCACTCCGTGCCCGCTGGGCGCGTTCAGATACGTTTTGCGTCATATGCTGATGTCGGGAACGCGCAGCATCTGTTTTTCTGCGCTTTAATTCACGTTCAACAGGTGGCCGTGGTCCTCCATACAGAAAATAGTTACTCACTGGCACTTACTGTAGACCAATGAAAAGAGATCTGGTGATGGCATGGATTTCATTAAATAAAACGATCGTACTTACAGTTCTGTTTAATTGCGCTATGAATTTTGATATTATACTATTAAATTCAATTCAATTTATTAACATAATAATATGTACATTATAAACTAAATGTTCAAGGTATTATGAACATTTTTTATATGTTGAAAGTATACATATCAAAATAACAATATTTAATTTATTAAAAATAAAATATAAAATTTCGTCAAAGTGTAGAAAAATCCTGCTTTGGGAAATCCCTTCAGATACATGGAATATATCAATGCCCAAAGCGATATTGTTCAGCATAGCGGTAGCTCTTGTGGTGGCCCAAGACACATACACACACATACCCGTGTAATGAGGTACCGCATATGCTGATATCGAAATACGTCAGGCCTTCGCCCTCGATACAGAGGTTGAGGCAAGATCGCTGAGCACAGGAAACAGGCGACAATGTAAGCCGGGCCAATAACCGAGTTCAAAGGCAATGTATAGCAGAGGGCATGGAGAGCGAAGAAACGCACCTCGCTGATCTAGACTTAATACCCACACGCGCGGCCGAGTTAAGACGAAATCATAACACCCCCGATTCCTTTGTTCACGATCACTATATAAACGGTAGTCTCCAGTCTCCTGCGGGGCTTTTCGGATACGGCGGAAGCCCTCTTCGTTATACATCTCACCTTGACGTGAATCGCTTATACTGCGGAAGCTATCGCCATTCATCGACTCATTATGGTGTAACTGCAATTACTATACTTGTAACTTTGTCATTATTAAATCTCAATAAATACTATTCAAATGCCGCGGCTTCATCCTCATCAGCCTTCCCACACTCTTATTATTTTATTCTAAAAGTATTTCATGGCTTAATCTTACAATTGAGTATTACGCATGAGTATTACGCAGTCTTACGCATAGTACGTTGATATTTTACTAAATGTATTTCATTCTCGTCGCATGTTTATCGAACTCTTTCGCAATAAATATTTCGCCACGTTCGAAGTGTGTACAGTGCTTTAAAAATAAGGAATCATTCGCGTGGCGGTAAGTTTCTTCTGTTCCGTGTTTCCTTTTCCTCCCTTATCGAAATACAGTTCATATCGCGTCTACACCCTCTTTCATCCCCGTCCAGTCACCACTTTACCCCCTTATTTCATCCTTTATTCCGTACTAGCGATTTGCGTTGTGCACACTAATATTAATAAATATAAAAGTTTTGATAGTGATTTCTATTGTTGGCTAGATAATTTTTTCTTACTCCCTTTATATTAACTCGTGGCGTCTGCTTGCTTGCCGTCAATAAAAACTTTGGATCGATTTTTAACCCCTTTCCCGTGATCCAATCAAGCTGAAACTTGGCAAGTAGGCTCATGGCGACGATCAAGAAGATCTATCAAATTTTCGTTAAAAAAAATTAATAATTATAGTATAATTTCGGATTTTTAGAAATTTTATTGGTTTTTTCAAATTGGAATCATTAGAAAACTTTGATTACGGCGGCCCTATAACGGAATATTTTCTAAATTTGAATTACTTCGTCGGTATACATAATAGGTACTTCACTACGAACGTCGAAAATTTAAATTGACTGACAAATGTTTTTAGAATTTAATCTTCAAAGCATGAAGTGTCTTATCAAAGCTCAAAACATGTGACATTTCAGAAATATATTAAATTACTGTAAGTTTAGTGTTATGTTATATATTTTAATTCGTCGTTGTTATATTTTACAAAGAAAGGGAGCATAATAAAAACTTAGTTTTTATGGGTTATTTTTTTTTTCTAAATACGTTGAGAATTATGACAAAAGTTTATAAAATCTTATATGATGCTGCTCGTATAACTAACTATAGAGTCAAGTAGTAAGTTACACCACGAGAATGTTTATAAACATTATTGATGTGTAACATTTTCCTGCAATCTGTGGCAGTGATTTCGTGAATAAGGACGGAAATGTGTAACAGGAAATAAGACCCCGGGGAAGCGCGCGCAATTTCATTTGGCCAATGAGCACGCGCGATGGAAAAAAATCGTTCATAAACAAATCAACGTCCAGCAAGTGCCATCACAGCGAAGACGAATACTTCCAACATTAAACGCTTCTGATTTTGTATATATGCTGCGTGTCTGGTGTCAAGTGTGTGCATGTTGTAACTTTGATATATTTTGGCTTATATCTTCGAAACCATCCAATAAATACTTAATTTACATTACAATAACTACCCTTAATGTTTACATTCTCAAATTTTATGTAATTATTTTTGAATATTAATTCAAATTTTTCATACAAAATGTATAGCGGCACACTATCGCTATCTATGAAAATAAATAAAAACATGTAATTGAGCAAACACATTTCCAAATAAAAATGTGTATGTAGATTTACAGTACCTACCTAGTCCGGCAAAATTCAATAATAAATAAATGCACATACATTTTCTTTACTTGTATTTACTAATTAATAAATATATAGGTATAAGCTATTTTAAATTTCGATGGTAATTTCTGTTGCAGCTCGTTTGATATTTTCAATTGTGAAATGTCAAATGTTACACATCATATACGACCACTGAAAGGCATGCTCGTTTTTAATACGCAGAGAGAACAGACATGATGCGTGTGCCTCGTCGAAGCAAGGGAGTGGAATTGTCTCGCTGTCCGCGTCACTTCCTGTTTAGCGTTAATCAATAGATTCAGCCGTAGATGGCGTTTGGAGCTGCCAGAGTCGGCACCTGGAGCAGAAACTTGTTAAAATGATGTGATCAACTCATGACCGGAAGAAATATACGCGTAATGTGTATCATGTTACAAAAAAAAACACAGGATCACCACGCTTTGATTTATGCACAAGAGGAAAGGAAGAAAAAATTAGAAGATGACGTAATGCTCCTTATTGGTGGTTGCGCCAGTTCCGTAATCAATATATATATAAATAGAAACCCGTGTTTCACTACCAACTTTTTTTTTTCTCAACCAATTTCTCCACAACCAGCCACAACCATAACCGGTGGTTATGGTGGTGTATATCCCTCGGTGTCACATCGAAAATATGCGAGTTTGGTGGGGGTGGCTGTGCGTGGGTGGAAGTGAGTGACGAAAATGTGCTTTTTAGCATACTGTTTTGTTATGGAAAGGCCGCAAATGCTTCAGATTGTTTCAGAATAGGCGCGCCGACTGTGTCGGTGAGTCTAGAAGGTTCCGGAAAAACCTTCTCAAGAAAATTCTGGAAGGAGAAGGTTCTAGAAAATTCCAGAAAGTTCTATAAGGTTATAAACTAAGTGGCGGAATGTGTCGGTGTGTCTAGAAGGCTCCTGTACATTCAATACATTTCTTAAAAGTTCTGGAAGGAGAATATTCTAGAAGGTTTGCGAAAGTTCTATGATGATCCAAACAGTGTACTAAAAATCTACGCTGCACAGCTAGTTTAAAATACATTTGAACGCCTGCTTACGGAAAGATAGGCAAACGGCTTAGCCTGCCCCTTGGAAGTCTCCGTATAGTCGAACATTCCAGCGCACTATTTCAAATAACTTTTGCCGATCCAATTGGAACGATTGTAATAATCCTTGTTCTGATTTCTCACAATAAAATCACGATTCGCATCTGGAGCAGAATCGCCAAATTTGATTCACACTCCCGGGCGTAAAATATTTCGCAATGAGATTTCAGAACTGGACCGCATTTCCATGCGGCGTCACCTCTTTGTGTTTTAAGCCACGTATTCACCAGGGGACAAATTGCGAAACATTCCGCGCGGCATGTCGCATCAACATCTACGCTCATGTTTCGGGGACAATGACGCGGTCATTTGACGTGTACACACCGGGACTCACACATCACTTGTCGCTGAAATGTCGCCCGATGAGGTTATGATGACAGCTGCGTATCTATTTACAATTGTTGCCCGATGAGGTTATGATGACATCTGCGTATCTATTTATTTTAACGAGTTTATCGAAACGTAAGAGGAGAAAAAGGTGGTCGGTGCGAAATTACTTACTACAAAGAGGAAGAAGGACGGATATTCTATGAGATCTTTGAATATCTGACGGATATTTTGTGAATTTCACTCGAATGACAACAACTGATTTTGACAATTTCTTACAAATAATCGGGTCTTCCATACCCGAGTAAGACAACATTAAGGAACGCTGTTGGCCCTCACAACATTTTACTTTTATATTCACGGTTTGAAGTGTTCCACAAAATTGTAAGGCTTTGGTAGAGCGCGATGAGTTGGAGAACAATTTCGTTTCCCCACATTAATGTCATGTTGACGGATACAGCGCATGCGCATTCACTTGTAAACATACCACGTGGTACTGACGCGCAGCGCGATGTCGCAGTGAGCTCACTCGGGTACCGTGCGCGATGTTGCACCGTCACGTAGACTCTATGCCGTGCGTGATGTTGAGGGACATTTGTCCCCTAGTGAATGCATGGATTAAACTTCTGATAAAAAGTTAATTATGGCTGTTGATCTAACCACGAACGCTCATCGTCGTGGACCTCGCTCGTGATCATCCTACGCCGGATCGTCCGTATCTGTGTCAATCTCCACACCAGCTCTGGCTGCTGCGGGCGGCCCAAGGAACACGCAATAAAACGTGAATGCAGAGCAGATCAAATCACCATATTTGTTTGCAAATTTTTGCGAAGGATATCGTGCTAGAGATTTTCATCATAACGCCGAAGCACGCCGAAATCCTTTATCACTTGTACAATATTTCATTAAGTGTCGTTTCTTGTGTAATGCCTCTGAGACATGGAATGTGCCTTCTAGCTCTGTGATATTTTATATAAAAACTAGCTGTAACCCGTCAAAAAAGAAGGGATATTTTTTGTTTGAATTTCAGCTTTACATTGGTAAGTCATTCATTAATTAGTACCTACCATTAAAAAAATGCGGAATCAATGTAAAATTTACACTGATTATTTTTAACATTACCACAATTACAATATGAATGAACTCACCATTTCCGTTAATCCAAATTACATCTTCTTCTTAATTTGCTTCAGTTTGTGTTTAAATTTTACAACAAATGAAATTATCTAACAGATTATCATGAAACGTTAATTAACGATAGGTTTGAAATATTATCATGAGTTATTATCAGTTTATCTAGAAATATTATTGTCAGTTTTACAATGATAAGCTAGAAATATTGAAAAAAATGCCAACTTAGATGTCGATATCTCCTTAAGTGTCAAAATTTCACCCAAAGCGTAAGAATATTTTCCATTCAAAATTCAATAAAGAAGACTCCTCCGAATTTTTTACTACTAGTTACGAGAAACTCTGTATATATTATATGAACAGCACATACATAGTTTGTTAAATAAATTTTCAAACTGAATGAATTGTGTACGCGTCTTTCTGAGGCAAAAAATATACAAAGGCGATTTTCGTAATTAGATCAAAAAATAATTGAGAAGAAATCTTTATTATTACTTCCTGTTGTTGTATTTGGGTAAGGGTTTAATCTCGTTATCAGCATCTGCGCAGCATCGTAGTACCCGTCAACGAGTATATCTTGATTTTTTATCTGTTCCGGTCGCTTTTTTTGATTTCCTCTCGAAAATCAATAATTAATCAAACTAAAGCGTAGACAATTTAAATATGTATATTTTTAAAAAATATACACAATTTTTTTTCTCTAACCTCAAATAAAATTACACTATTTTATCTTCCTTGTCAACCGATGTGCATACAGTTCCTCAATCCAATTCAGTTGCCTCAATTCTTCCTGTTACTATCACTTTATATTAAATTTCTTTCGATCTGCAGAAAATATGAAAATTATTTTCAAGCTGATTTCATCTGCGCAATTTTTTTTTCAATATTCTATCTCTGTAGAAAGAGAATAAATAAGAAAAATCCAGAAAAAAATTTGCATGCGAAAATATTTTAGGTATAATAAATTTTTGTTAAAATTTAAATTTTTCTCGTATTTCCAGACAGATTATTGAAATGTCCTTTTGAAAATTCTGTGAGCGTAAGGAATAAGCGAATATGTCAGTAAAATCGAATTTTAAGTTGAGTATGCAGAGTTGTTCTTTAGATCCATATCTAGCAAGGAAAAATTATATGAGTCAGGAAATAAAATAAAATGCTTCTTTGTTTTGATTTTTTGAAAAAAGACAAATGACATGATATTTGAAAAAATTGGCAAGAAATGACGGCATAGTCAACTTGGTTAAATGTTTTTGTGAAAAAAATAAAACTACTCGTCCAATTTTTTTAATTTTTTATTTTGCAAAAAATGAAAATCCCTTATTTTGTTTTCACTCTCCTGAAAACCTGCATTTATTGACTCATTCGGTTGTTCCATTCGCAAACAGAATTGTGAAGCAAGATCTCACCTAAAAATCATCAAAAAAAATGTGAAGGAGGAAACATCGAAGGACCTTAACGTGACAGCACATAATACCGCCATTTTGAATGTTTATAAATAATTTGTTAATGAAAAATATTAACCAATGTACCTATGCTGTTAATGTATGAGAAAACATATTTTTAATGTGCAATAGTTATGTTGTAAATGTTATTGAAATTGAATATGTTTTTTAATCCCTTAAGTACTACAGGGACGTTACGCCTCTGAATATTAAATACATATCATTATATATTACTAATATAAAATAAATATAAAATATTGTTACGTGTCGTAGCTGCGGGAGGCAAATGAAAATACTAGAAATTAATTTGCGATTTATTTACTAACGATTAATTAATTATTATATGTACAAAGTCCCTTAACGTAGATTAAACTTAGCGCTTTTCTTTAATCTACATTATTTCGCATAATATCGCTCGTATATGAACTCGTTATTATCGCTGGGTAACGCTTATTTAACGCTCGTAGAATATTTAATTCTCGCGCATAGAAGTTGCGATGGTTAATATCACCACTTAGGTGCTGCGCTCTTTATCGCTTCGATTATCTCATGACTGGCCACCCCGGCCGTCGTCAAATGTCAAAACACAACGACTGCGCGGCGGCCTAGATCCGCGCTATTTATATCCAAATGCTGCTTTTTTAGAACTTTTTAAATCATCTAGCGTTTATGAGATGGTTTTCGTCGCTTTTAGGCTGTTCTAGTTATTTGTAGACGTTTTTAGACCATTCTGGATCCTGCGATAGTGTAGTGACATATTTAAAAGGGATTCGGATAGTACGCTGTTCCTTCTGCGTGACAATATAAATACTCTACTGCAAGTCTCCGTATAGGGGAGAACAGGGTAATGAGAGCCGTCGGGTAATAAGAGCGATGATGATTGAACGAAAAGTAGGCACATTCTTGCGTTCGTAAACTCAGCCGCTTCTGTCAAGTATTGTGAAACTTCACCTGACGAACACGAGTCGGTAGTGCCATGCTTTAAGTCACGAGGGACGGTTGTGTGTTTTTCGATCCACGCTTATAAAAAACTGCTGCTGATTGCGAGCGCCAAAGTAAGCATGAAATTATATTCAGAATATTTTTGAGTTTGTTCAAATCTTTCAGAACAGTGCTGGATTTATGTTACAGAGGCATTATTAATCAATTAATGTATATTATATATATCTCAAAGAGATGAAACTGTATTTCTTATGGGAAAGTAGGTATAGAAGTCATTTGGGTGTACATAGGACTTATGACCTATCTTATGGTTGGCTTAAGTGATCACTTTACACAATGTAACATTCGCCATTTCCACCCATGATAGAATATACCATGCTTATTCATTTTTTGGAAGTTGTATATATGTTCAAATTGCGTGGAAAGCTTTCACATATGAGTTGTAACCGCCTTTCCATGCGGCCTGAATGCGGATGAATTTCATTACACAATAAAGTATATTGCTCTCAAAATTCCGTAAAATCAATTGTAGATTTTCTCATTAGCGACATCTGTGGGGATTTAGGGGAATGAAAATGGCTTTGTACAGGTCCCATCACCCGCATGTGTCGGGTAATGGGAGCGACTGACTTTTTTTATACACTCGTTATTGTATCTTCATACATGACTGTGATTGATTATAAATGTGATTAAAATTTAGTTGGATAATCAATTTTATTTTTATTTTATTTTATTTTTTGGAGACATACAGTAAAATTATAAAAAAATTAAATAATATTAAAAAAAAATATTCGTTTAGTATGACCAGTGAAGTTTCCTCGAAGCTGGTAAAAAAAAAATAAATAAAAAAGAATGATAAAGATAATGTGATAAATAATAAATATTTCAAAGATTTAAATTATGATAATGCATAAAATGGGAAGGGTGGGAAGAGGGAGGGAATGGGATTTAATTAAAGAAGTATCAAATTTATTTCAATAATCATAAATGAGATTACGGAGTTTGATTTTAAATAAAAGCAAATTGTCAGTAAAAATGTCTAGATTATTTGTAGAATTTAACAAATTGTATTTTGAGGTGGAAAGAGTTACAAAGTAGTTTTTTAAGTAGTTAGTCCTACCAAAGTTTGGGTAAAATAAATTATTTGAACGGGTTGAGTATGTAGGACAACTTAAACCTATTTGCTCTAATAAATAGGGTAAGTCAACCAAGTTATTCAAGATTTTATAAAGAATCTAGAAGTTAATGTAAATGTAGAAGTTCTTAATTAAGAATTATAAGGAAGTTAAAAAATGTTATTGAATGTATCGGCGTTAACCTTGTGGAAATCCATTATGAACAAATTTAATAATGAAATAAAACAATCAACTTTGTTTTTTTTCCACTTATATTTGAGAACTTGTTTCACTACATGTTTCGGAAACGTCCGTTTCCTTCATCAGGTGAATTAAGACTGAGGTATATAGGAATGTTGTCTGGTGTGAAAAACTACCAAATAATATAAAACCAGCTTTCTACACTGACAATACAATCGAAAAACAATTGAAAAATAATAAATCTAAAAATCCTAACAAATTACACTGTAGTGGTATTTATAAACCAGAATGTGGGGATTGTGAGATGTCATATATAGGTAGGACAGGCAGATCAATTGAAAAAAGATTTAAAGAACATAAAAGGTGCCTCACAAATCACAATTTTTCAGAATACGCCAATCATATTATAGAAAATAACCACACTTTCAGCAATACAAAAATACACATCCTACATAAACAGACATACGGCCTTAAACAAAATAATTTAGAAACACTTGAAATTCATAAAAACATAAACACAACAAATAACATAATCAATAATCAAATACAACCCTTCACATCACCCCTTCTTACAATGTTCCCGATCTCCCACCACTTAGATACCCCCTCTAATTCTACCGAATCCACAACACACACCAGACAACCATTCCTACATACCTCAGTCTTAATTCACCTGATGAAGGAATCGGACGTTTCCGAAACATGTAGTGAAACAAGTTCTCAAATACAAGTGGAAAAAAACAAAGTTGATTGTTTTATTTCATTATTTATTAAAAATGTTGTTGTTTTTATCACAAATTTCCCATAGTAGGCTCCCATTACCCCGTTCTCCCCTAGCTGCGAACTGATCTGACAGTTTAATTGATATGTAAATACATTTGAGAATGTACAATAACGTGTTTGGCATGACAATGCTGAACAGATGTGAATGGCCGCACTTTCTTTATGAAGATGCAATCGTAATAATATTATATGGCCGCCATCTTCCTGTTTCACGCTTTCAGTGTAATTATTATTAAGAGAATTTCGGGCGTAATTACATTGTACATTACTAGCGTATTGGATCATCAAAATGTAATTAACAATTCTTTTAATTGATACTAAGATGTTGCACAAATAATTTGTTTGCATAGCCGTTCTAATGTGGGCACGTAGTAAGAGTCATTATACGCATTGATCATTAGAATCAACCGTATCATCATTATTATTGGCTATACAAACCTGGTGTTTGTATAGCCATAGTATTGGCTACACAAACACCAGGTTTGTATAGCCAATACTATAACACCATATAATATTGGCTATACAAACCTGGTGTTTGTATAGTCATAGTATTGACTATACAAACACCAGGTTTGTACAGCCGATACTATAACACCAAATAGTATTGGCTATACAAACGTTATTTATCTGGGTGGGTTGATGAACGTAACGTTGTGTAAAGTGATCACTTAAGCCAGCTGTCCGATAGGTCGTAAGCTCAAAGAACACCCAAAAAGTCTTCCATACCTACATTCCCATATACTTTTTCAATAACAGACATTCGCCTACTTTTCATCTGCCCCTTTGTAAAACCAACTCAAAACAAAACTTCTTTATGTAACTACAGATCCACAAATTCATTTAACACAAACTATCACCACATTGATATTTTAACTCAACGATAAGAGACGTAAAATAAACAATATCGACACAACCGCACCCAAACTAATTCGTACAATTTATCTTCCCTTCTACTCCCGTCCCACACTCCCCTCCACCCTCTCCACTTGCTGTTAAAATTATTTTACTACGTCACACTTGTTCTAATAAATCACTATATTCTGATAAACTATTTTCTTATAAATTACTATATTCTGTGTAAAATTTGCAATTGGCATAATTTAAATATCCATTAGTTTATATTTGTTAATATGTTAATATGCTGTTAATTTTCCCTATATGTATATATGTAAAGAAACCCGTGTTTCCCTACCCGCCAAGTTTTCTCCAAGACCAGGCACAAGGTGGTGGATAGCCCTTGGTATCACATCGAAAATATGCGAGTTTGGTGGGGGTGTCTGTGCGTGGGTGGGAGTGAGTGACGAAAATGTGCTTTCTAACACATTGTTTTGTTATGGGAAGGCCGCAAATGCTTCCGATTGTTTCAAAATAGGCGCGCCGGCTGTATCGGTGAGTCTAGGAGGTTCCGGAAAAACCTGCTCTAGAAAGGTCTAGAAGGTTCTAGAAAATTCCCGAAAGTTCTATAAGTTTCTAAACTGAGTGGCGGAATGTGTTGGTGTGTCTAGAAGGTTACTGTACATTCGATAAATTTCTTGAAAGTTCTGGAAGGAGAATGTTCTAGAAGGTTCGCAAAAGTTCTACGACGATCCAAACAGTGCACCTACTAAAAACCTATGCGTGCAAAGCCGCGCGGGCACAGCTAGTAAATAAATAAAAAATAAAAATAGCTTGGTCTCTCGGGGATATCTGTAATATACATATATCTTGTAAAAATTTATTTGTATTGATTTTTTTATCAATATTAAAATGCAATAATGTTCACTTTTTGATACCTTTATAAACCGGTATTAAATTTTGTTTTATAGATTAACCGGTAATGTAATTTATAGATTAACCGGTAATGTAATTTATAGATTAACCGGTAAACTATTTTCTGGTAAATTTGTGTGCCCAGTGCGAAGCAAGGTGGCATGATAAATGCAGTCAATAATTGACTTTTGAGAATTCAATGAGATTTTTGTACGAATAACTGACATTGTACGAAAATAAAATAATAAAAACCTTCCATTTCCAATTGGAAAATTCCAGTTGGAAATTGTTATAAATTTTTATAAATTTTTATAAATTTTTACATATGTAGGTAGTAAATTTTTAAAAATTTACTACCTACATATGTCGACATTTTAAATCTATCTCTCTCAAAATTTAAAAAATCATTATATGATCATTTCTTTTCAAAATATTAAATTTTTATATAATGTCTTAAATTTTTTATATATACCTGGCTATTCAAATTTAATATTGCTATATTATCGGTGAGTAAAAATTTCTGAGATCACTACTTTACACTTTTTACTTTATATACTTTTTTTACATATATGTCTAACCTCATTATGTTTAAACTATGTATATATACTTTTTTACATTTATACCCTTTATTTTTCTTTTACATTTTATCGTTTGTTGTATTTTAATTATGTATAAACCTGTTGTAAAAGGCAATTAAGCCATAAAATAAAATAAAATAAAATAAAATAAATAAAATAAAAAATATTATTTTTAATGTTCATTTCGGGAACTTTTAATATTCTCCCCTTCTTCGAAACATGTTATTTTTTTCTGAAAATTTTGCAGTTTCACATGTTATCACATGTAGGTTATTTCATCATAATATTTATAAAAAATAAAATGTTTCCTAAGTGCGCATTCTTTGCTTGTTTTACCCTAAGTGGCTTTCTATTTAACATACTTAATGTAAGCAAATATGTAGTACCCAATAATAAAAGCAAACACATCACAAATTGAAATCATCAACGTAATAGGTCGTGGTCCAGACAACTGCGAACATCTCCACACGATGAGATGAAACTTTCGGAACCGGTTACCGCCCGACAAAAGTGGTCCAGTATGTGTGCAAGTGTGTGTGTGTGACAGAGGTCATTTCGCCTATCCTAAATCTAGAACAACGTTTACTTTAGATCAGGTAAAAAACGCTTTGCCACCAGCCGGGAGTCTTAACGAGTGATGATGAAATATTTGCTTTAACACTAATACGTTGCTGAACGTAATAGTAAAAATAATGATTATATTTAGAATGTTAATACGTTAATTGAAATACTAGATACCATTGCAGATGGTGTCATGACCTATCTTAAAGAAAGCGTGATTATGCTCGCACGTAAGATTTTATATTTATTTTACATCTTTGGCATATACAGGGTTATTTGTAAAACATTAATAACCTCGCAGGACTAAATTCCTGCCTTGATTATGTGTCGAAAATGTTGAAGCTTTCATGACCTAATAATACCAATAGTTATGAAGATGTGCGCATCAAAGTTTGCATTTTTTTTTCAATATTTCTGACTTATTTTTTGAAAGACGTTGGACCATCATTATAGTGATTTATGTCGATTACGAAAAATTCATTCGTTTCAATACAAGTTAAATAAAATGAGAAAAACCCTGAAAATTTCAACTGGAATGTTTTCCAATTGGAAATCGAAGGTTTTTATTATTTTATTTGACTTGTATTAAAGGGAATGAATTTTTCATATTCGATATTGGGTACTGCAATGACAGTCCAAAGTTTTACGAAAAATCAGCTAGAAATATTGAAAAAATGCAAACTTTTATGGCGCATATCTCCATAACTATTGATATTAGATCATAATAGCTTGATCCTCCAGTGCTTGACTATTTCGCGGTGCAGATGGTCTCGGGTCACGGTGAATTCAGGAGCAAGTTATTTGATTTGGGACTTGCCAGTGACCCGTGGTGTACGTGAGGTGTCTCGCCGGAACACCTATTAAAGGATATTTTAGATGATTATCGAGAGGACTTGGTAAGGGTTGTAGGTGGTGTTACTATAGTAAAGGCTTACCTTCTCAGGAATGCCAATAACTTGTCGTATTTCAGAGCTTTCGTTCGGGTGTGGGTCTCCCGTTGGGAAATTCTTAGGGGGTCTCCTGTTGGAGTGTGACTGTTGTGTAATAGTTTTTATTTTTCACTAGCGATTTCCTTATGGCGAAATTTCTAAGACGTAACTAAATTACTTAGGATCATTACCGTGGTTGTATCTGCCGGCAGTGGTTCTCCGGACTGGCGAGTCCTTCAATGTTTGTGCTTGTTATTTTATTTAAATTTTTCTCTGACGGGAGTGTATTACTCTAATAACTGCCTCTAAGGTGTAATTCTGTATTCATTTTAATTGATCTGGCTCCTAAGTTGCATGTACACATGTTGTGTTATTATCTTTATACTTATTACTATGAACATTATGCACTCTGTGCATTCATATTTTGTAATTAAACTATAGCATTTCTTGTATATATGTAATTTGTAATTCCCACTTGATTGATGATAGGTATAATCCAATTGTCGTGTCCCTGCGCCTTGGAGGCAGAGAATAAGTTTTGTGTGGACGCCTCCCCATCCCGCTCGCATTCCCACGAGTATCAGCGGGGGCGGTGAGTGTGGCCACTTTAGCATTAAAAATGCCGAAAAATGGCGAATGTGTAGGTCCTGTATGGGAGCTATTGCTCGCAGAACGGCCCTGGGTTTCTGGTTGGTCCCTCTTCTCTGTTCATAGGGCTTACGACCTATCGTACAGCTGGCGACATATGTACGATGAAACATCGAAACATTTCTTTTTTTATCAAATGAAATTTTTTAAATTTCACAAACACTTTAATACTTTCATTACATTTCACGCGCGATGCTTACACGTAACCATGAGAGAAGGTAAAAATTGAACTAATGTACAAAATAAACTCTTATAATATTGCCTGGTCATCTCGAAAATATTTTGAAAAAATCAGACCGACATCGAATATTTTATTGCAAACTGCTCTCGTAAACTAATGGCTGATAATTACGGTTATAAATTTTATTTGAAAAAATTCACACGGCTAACTGATTTACGTACATTGGTTGTCGTGTTAATTCGCGCGTCGGAGAAATTCTCACGAAATAATTTTTATCACGAATCTTCAAAAGAAACTCAAGAAAGTCTTACATTTGTAGAAGATTGGAGGTTGGATCTCGAATGGTAGAAGGAAGTTGACCAAATATCTGGAAAGGATTAAATACGATTGAACAAATTAATTAATTAACAAACTGACAGTCAGCGATTCGCCAATGGAACGGCAATACAGCCAGCGCTAAGCCTTCGCTCTTCTTTGAGAAATCGCAAATTATTGGTCTGTTTTACACCCGTAGTACAAAAACCAAATGAAAATTATTTAAAAAAATTCAGTATCATCATCACATAATTCAATTCATACGATAATGTCAGAAATACATTACATATCCTCACAAAAACCTAAGATGAATACAGAAATATAAAGAGCACGAATGGTAAACGGACGGAAACGGTTCAAATTTGAACATACTCAAAATATTCGGAATTATAAAAACCGGTCTTGGAATTATGACCTGTATAAGCCGCCTTAAGTGTTCACGTTACGCAATGTAACGTTCACCAATTCCACCGTAAGAACATCCATACATATATAAATTTTTTGAAGGCTGTATACAGGGAACCATAGCTAGCAGCAGAAACTTGGCCGGTAGATTCCTGCCTATGTTGTGACGTGACCTAATATCAATCACTAATGGCGTCCACAAACCTGCTGCTATTTCTGGTATACCCAAGGGACATATGTACAGCGTTAAAAAGGGCTTATATAATAATAGCTTTGTCTCTGTGAGACACCTCTTTAATGTAACTTAAGTTATGTAATATAAAATGTTTATATGCATAAACTTGTACTGTATTGTATTAATAACTATAAAATTAATAAATAAATTAAACTGAAATATTTTTTACTCATAACTAAGGCACTTTTAATTAAGTTTATAGTGTTATGGACGAGTCCTGTGTTTACATATAAATATATGTATTTACATATAAACATATTTTTCCCTCTAACCTGTATATATTTATTCAATTGAATTGAATCAATGATTATTAAAACCTCTGAACAACGATGGACGAAAGTGTCTTTCAACAATCATAGATTAAATTCTCCGATACGATTTGTGGGTATCGATCGGGTTGTGGTCGATTGAAGCCATGTATTCACTATGGGAAAAATTGTTCCTCAACATCACGCGCGGCATAGAGTCTACGTGACGTTGCAACGTCGCGCACAACATAGCGCGGCATTTCTACGTGCCGCGGCAATGTGGACATGCCGCGGTAACCGAGCGAGCTCACGGGGACATCGCGCCACGCGTCAGTACCACGTGGTATGTATACAAGTGAATGCGCATGCGCTGTAACTGTATACCACTCAACATGACATTAGTGTGGGGAAACGAGATTGTTATCCAACTGATCGAGCTCTAATTGAGCTGTAATTGCAAGTCTGATGTGCGGTTTAACAGCGTTCCGTAATATTGTGTCTTGCTTGGCTATGGAAGGCCCGATTATTTGTAATAAATTTTCAAAATCAGTAGTCATTCGAGTGAAATTGACAAAAGATCTGTCAGAAATTTGAAAATCGCATAGAATATCCATCCTTCTTTCTCTTTGCAGTAAATAATTTCGCACCCACCACCTTTTTCTCCTTTTACGTTTCGATAAACTCGTTAGAATAGATAGATGCGCAGCACTAATCGTCATAACCTCATCGGGCGACATTTCCGCGACAAGCGATATGTGAGTCCCGGTGTGTACACGTCAAATGACCGCGTCATTTCCCGAAACATGAGCGTAGATGTTGATGCGACATGCCGCGCGGAATGTTTCGCGATTTGTCCCCTAGTAGTACGCGATGAAGGTAATCTGAACATTGTAGAAGATGATAAACATGAGTGTATTAAGTAAAATGATTTAAAATTACTACAAAACGTCAAAAAAAAGGTATTTTGCCATTGAATACTTTCTGATGAGCTCTAAAAACAAATGGGTTTTAGTTTATTATCACGTGAGTAGCTCCTTCGCAAAGTTTAAAAGCGGTAGCAATTTAGATTCCGCTGTAGTTTCCGTATTATAAAACGGGTTTCACACATGACATTTATTTGATGCGAATACAGTTTATCAACTTACGTGTTGAGTGTTGTGGAGGAAAGTCGTCGTGGTTTTAATTGTAGTACAAAGAAGAACATGTTGTGATGAATAATAATATGTTCCTGTTTGATAGAAATGCCTCGGATGGATAGTATGCAATAAGGAAAACATGCTTAGATAAAAGCCTTATTACATGTATTTTAATCGTATTATAAAACCAGACGATGCACGTGCACTGAGTACATTGAAGCAAGAATTTTAGGTTAACATATATTTTGAAAAACAAACATTTAAAAAAAAATCGAAAAAAATATTTATCTGACAAAATATTATAATGAAACTGTATTATGATTGCACTTAAGCATTAAGTAAAACGTTATTTTTTCATTGCTAGCTTCAAAAATTAATAAAATTGTATGTTTTTTTTAAGAAGGTGTACAGATAATTTAAAAATACATTTAGCTATTATTAAAATTGTAGAAATATTCAATATACATTTCTTATTATTCGAGTCACTTTGGTGTGAAATACATCGATATTTATATTTTCTTACGTCAATTTAATTTTTTCTCCGGGCAAGTATATTTTAGACGTTTAATTTCTAGGTTAGAATAAAAGTAAAATTGAAAATGTGTCAAACTCAAACGCATAGATGACGGCGTATTATCGATATTAGGATTCTTTTGCCATCCAGTATAAATAAATAACGAAATCTTGTGAAAACTAGTCATAAATGGCCGCGTAGCAGTCACTAAAGGCGCGCAGCGGCTTGTATAGCCGCCCGCAGGGCCTAGCAGTAAGCGATCGGCTTTGCAGTTGCTTAACTACCGATGACGATATTTCTACAGGAATATTACGAAATGTATCTTTTATTTCTATTTTTTTCTAAACATGTTGTTTACGTAGAAGTCATGCTCCAATATACTCACTGCATTCTAGATATGTGTATTTTAAATTATATTTTGAAAATACCTTCTAGCTAAATATTTGATCTCATTTATTTTACAGGTATTTACTGCAAAAAGAAGTTAATTTCTGGGATCAAAAAATTATAATTACCTATATCCAAGAAATGAAATATGGTGAGATATATATACCTTTGCGATTTAGTTGAGAGAAACCTAATTATCGTGTAAACGCTTTGAGACTTAATATAATGTAAACATAATATAATTAAACAGAAAAATATGTGGTAAGTAAACGATGGTTTGAAATGCATCGATTGATACCGGTCAGTGACAATACCGTACTTAAATTAATAAATACAAAAATGTTTTTAAGACTGTCCAACTCCCAAGAATGAGTAACATATCAAACATAAAAAATACCTTTTTCAGACTCGTCGGCATCAGTAAAATGCCTTTTGAGGACTACCAAAAGTCGTCACAGTGAGCAAAATAATGTACAAAGTAGAAAGGTTCGTACCTGGGGAGCTGTAGACAGCAGAACATTTTTATTTGTCAGAACAATAGAACAGAACACAGAACAGAAACACTTCTAGAGAAGATAGTTCTGACAGATTTAGTTTTCTCAAGCCGTTCTTAATTGGCTTAATTTAATTTCTTTTATTTAATTGGGCTTGTTGGCCTACGGAAACGTCAAAAATATGTATATCCACGGTGAAAAGGAAAAAATGACCAAGCGACAATTTGGCCGAAATTGAGTTATACATAACTCAACTATATATATATATATATAGCTCAATATAATATAACTAGTAACTATTAATACAACTAGTTATATATATATATATATATACTATATATCATATATATATATATATATAACTCATTTTTCAGGCCATTTTTTCCTTTCCACCGTCAAATATATCAATATTTTCCTTACCTTTGGTCCTTACATATGAAAATGGCGTTTTGCCGTACTGGCAAATTTGATCTCAAATATCTTCTCTTTGGTTAGGAATTCCACATCCAAATTTATACAGCTATTTACTCATGTATTTGTGTTTTGAAAATTATAATTCATTTGTTTTTTACCTCAATTGTTTTTTTCTTTGCGTCACTCAGTTTACAAAATGAAAAACTTGAAATATCGCGTTATTTACGAGTACGAGTTCCACCGTGGCACCAGTGCTGCAGAAACGGCTCGAAGGATTAATGATGTGTATGGCGACGGTGCCGCAAAAGAAAACACAGTGCGTTTTTGGTTCCAACGTTTTCGTTCTGGAAATTTCGACCTGCAGAACAAGCCCCGTGGACGGCCGGAGACCAAAGTTGATAATGAAGAATTGAAGGCTATTGTGGAAGCGGATCCATCGCAAACCACATCCGAGTTAGCTGCAGGCTGCGGTGTTAGTGATAAAACTGTTTTAATCCACTTGAAGCAAATTGGTAAGGTGAAAAAGCTTGAAAGGTGGGTACCTCACGAATTGAGTGAAGCAAATCAACAAACGCGCGTTGACTGCTGCGTTGCATTACTCAACCGGCACAATAATGAAGGGATTTTAAATCGAATTATTACCTGTGATGAAAAGTGGATCCTGTACGATAATCTAATCCTGTACGGCTGAACCCTGCCGAACCAGCCAAACCACGCCCCGAGCGAAAATTGACTCCAAAAAAGTTACTTGTGAGCGTTTGGTGGACTAGTGCTGGTGTCGTTCACTACAGCTTTCTTAAATCTGGCCAGACGATTACGGCAGATGTCTAAAAGGGATCGATGAACTACCTATGAGATGCAAAAGTGCATAGATAGCAATGGTACATACTTTGATTAAATAAATATATTATAATTAAAAAAAATCGGCTTTATATTCCTCCCATACTAAACGCCAATTTCATATGTAAGGACCTAATATATATGTATATATAAGAAGAACCCCGTGTTTCCCTACCCGCCAAGTTTTCTCCACAACCAGCCACAACCACCCACCGGTGGCTATGGTGGTGGATAGCACATCGAAAATATGCGAGTTTGGTGGGGGTGGCTGTGCGTGGGTGGGAGTGGGTGACGAAAATGTTCATTCTAGCAGATTATTTTGTCATGGGAAGGCCACAAATGCTTCAGAATGTTTCAAAATAGGCGCGCCGACTGTGTCGGTGAGTTTAGAAGGTTCCGGAAAAACTTGCTCTAGAAAGTTCTGGAAGGAGAAAGTTCTAGAAAATTCCCGAAAGTTCTATAAGGTTCTTAACTGAGTGGCGGAATGTGTCGGTATGTCTAGAAGCTTCCTGTACCTTCGACAAATTTCTTGAAAGTTCTGCAAGGAGAATGTTCTAGAAGGTCCGCGAAAGTTCCTGACGATCCAAACAGTGTACTAAAAATATTATATATATATATATAACTCAATTTCGGCCAAATTGTCATTGGTCATTTTTTCCTTTCCACCGTCGATATGTACTTGTATTAGATAGCGATGTCTCTAAAGAATATCACCTGAGCATAATCCCTGTCTCATTGATGAAAATCTCAAAAATATACGATCCGTGAACATGGGTTGTATGGATCTGTACAGTGGAGGCTTAGAAAGTGTCTGTTCCGGAATGCAACCAGCTGATACGGGATCTTCGAGGGGTGGTAAGCATCACAGGAGGTACCGAATAAGGAGTGCTGCAACTGGGAATCCTGAATAGGGTCTGGGCGGACATGCGGCCCTTCGCTAATTGAAGCGTATTTTGTAATATGTAACTAACAAAAAACTTACATTTTCACTCGCAAGAGTCTAGTTATGGTGTTAGTTATGCTTTACTTATAAGGAGTAAAACACATACATGTAAGATCGTACTAAATATTGACCATGCCATTTTAGTACACTACGTGGCACAGGATCTTAGGTAATGGAAATAAATTAATAAATTTATTTCTTATTTTTATATCGGTAAAACTTTGATATTAAAATTAGGGGGCACTTAAGATGTTTAAATAGCAATAACTATTCTTAATTTTCTAATCATCATTCGGAAAGCATTTTTTTGATATTAATAAGAATTTGCCAATTTTACGTACAAATGCAGAGAATAATAGTTGGGTAAATAAAAAAATTAGAAGAGGTTTTATTAGCAAATTAGATACAATAAACAACCAGATCCTATTTTCAAATAGTTATCTGTTAATTTTTTTTTCACATTAGTTCTTAATTAGTTTTTTAACTCCCATATGTTTATTTTTTATCTTGTTCATGTCTATAATTTGATTATTTTTTTATACCTTGTATCCTGATGAAGAGACCCCAAAACATATTGAAAATTTAAGAAATTAGCAATTTATAAAAGGTGTTTTGTTTTTGATTATATAAATAACGGTACAACAAAGTCATTTTGCAGTTAATAAAAAAATATTACAAATGTGTATTTTCGTACATGTAATTCTTCTTGTTGTCTTAGCAGGTTTTTACTTTGTACTTTAATACCACAACAGAGCTATTTATCTATCAGAGTTTTCAACAACTTGTTGATAATCTGTTGTTAAAAAATAATTTATATTACAAAAATAGCAGTCAGAATAAATAAAACATGCATAAGACCAATCATGACTTACGCTATCGAAGCAAGAGCGGACACGGTGTGAGCTAAACACCTTCTCAGAACTACCGAGATGAATATTCTAAGACCCATTGCGGGCTAGACCTTCAGAGACAGAGTACTCAATACGGAAATCTGCAGAACCTGTAACATACAAGACATTGTTAGATGAAGCAGGCAGAGAAGGCAATTCTGGAGGGACCGTGTCGAGAGAATGGACCCGACGAGACTTCCCAGAGCCGTGATCCGCGGGATTCCAGAGGGGCGCCGACCGCCAGGGAGACCACCAAAGAGATGGAGAGAGAGCTGGATCTCCTCGTCACAAGATCAGGACTGACCTGTGAATACAGATAAAGATCTAACAAAAGAAGAAGACAAAAGACAAAAAAAAATCTAATAAAAGTAATAGTAGTAAAAGGTGTCACAGATAAACGATCAGCTGGTGGTAAGTAACATGGCTTAACTACTGGTCCATGTCCATATCGAGGCATTTACCTTAACATTTCTAATGCACAATCCAGATAAACCTGCGGGCCAGTGTTTGTCATCTCTGTCATTCCGTATACAGCCTCCTTCCTTTCCTGGCACTGTTCTCATTTGCACCAGATTTCCGCAGCCGATAGCGCGCGTCCATTGAATTCGCAGATGTGTTAAACTGTTTGGTACGCCATGAATTATTCATTTAATCTGTCCAACGCATCCGATTGTTCGGTACAATTCCCTTTGAAGGCGAAAGTGAAGTCTGTTTGCTAAATAAATGAAGGAGAATGGACGATTGGTCGTAATCGAAAATGGATGACGTCAGAAAAGAATAAATTAAGACATTGTAAATGTCGTCAAATTTTTTTATTGGCAAGTTTTTAGAGATGGTCATCAATTCGGACAGCATCCTCTTCAAATCATCATCATATAGAAGATCGACTGCACCAATAGTGTTTTCCGTGTTTTGCAAAATGTGCGTTTGAGATTTTGTGTTCGAATTTTTTTTTATTGCATACAGTTTTGTTACAATTTTTTTTTCTAGTCTATTAAAACAATAAAATAGATAATTGTGTTAAACATAGTACCTACCTCTCCTTTTATTTTTTTTATTTTCATTTTTTTATTATTTTTTTTTAATTTAAAGACTATCGACAGGTCAGAATGACCCTAATGGATAGTCATTTAGGACAAGGTGATTAGTACAGTTACAGTTTACGATGATACATTGAAATAAAACATTAATACATTATACAATATAAGTCTATTACAGTAAGTGATTACAAGATGAACGAAGTTCACATTCTCAGCACGACATAATAGGCATGTAAGCTCCCAGGTTAACAAAGTCAGAAAATGTGTACCCGCGCTTTGTGGCTATAAAATTTTTGTTTAGGTTGTTGTTGAGGTTTTAAGAGAATTGTTCTTGTGCTCGGACGAGGTACTTTGCATTGTTACATATAATTATTTTACATTATATGTATAATTCTTCTTCTTCTTCTTCATCAGCCTTCGTCTTTCCACTGCTGGATATAGGCCTCTTCCTTATTTTTCCATTCTTCCCTGTTGTTGCCTAATTGTAGCCATTTCTTTCCCCCCACAGCGACAATATCATCGGTCCATCTCTTTTAAGCTCTTCCGATGCATCTTTTATTTTCCCAAAGGTCTCCATTTTAGAACTCTGGGAGGCCATCTTGTAGTATCCTGTCTTGCGACGTGTAATTATTTTACATATATTAATGAGTAAAGGTTATTATTACGGTCGTTAGACATATTTAACTGTAAATGGTTACGGATATTTTATACGAACCGAATGTTTTTCCAAGAAACTGTTCTCGACGTTGAAGTCGTATTCATCGTCATCAGGGGAACGACCTGTACCCGCGGAGGTATAGGGCGGACTGCTAGACTATACCTCCGCGGGTACGGTGACGTTGTGTACGACTTCAACGAAACGTCGAGAATAGTTTCTCTGTAAAACATACGGTTCGTATAAAATATCCATAAGCATTTACAGTTAAATATTTTACATATAATTATTTTACATTATATTATGTATAAGGGATGAAGTAGTGAAGTGAAATGTTTTTGATTTTGGGAGTAATGGTGTCTAGTTGTGTTTATTGAGATGTTCTCTTAATTTATTTTTCAATTGTTTTGTATGTTTTTTATTTTGATTGGAAGATTGTTCTGAGTGTATGAAATTTTGTTGATATTTTTTTTGTATTGCATTTTGGGATTTTAAAGTAAGTTGTCTATTATATTGGTGATGTATTTTTTTCGAATTTTGAATGTTTGTTTTCTTTGATGAGTTGCATGATTGATATTTTTTTGTATATAGTTTCTGCCTTTGGGACTGGAAATATTTTGTTTATAAGATTGAATGTGACGAGGACTTAAAAATAGAAAATAATATTTTATTTAAGAAATTATAAAAATACGCTTTAAAAAATACTAATAAGAAGAAAATATTTTATTTAACAGCCATAGAATAAAGATTGATCATAATATATTGTCACGTGTCGTGGCTGCAGGAGGAATAAATGAAAACGCTGGGATTTAATAAGGATTTATTGATTACGGAAAAATTAATTGTTCAAACGTACAAGATCACTTATCACTAGTAAATGTAATGCCAATATTGAATTAAACTGCTTCGCAAATTTATTACTCGTAAGTAGACACTTTATATTCGCTTTGATACTTTATTCACTATTCACTAGAATGTTCCATCCAATTTCCGCGCTTATTAATTTCGCTTCGGTTTATTTCGCTACGTAAGAACTTTCCAGAATCTTCGTTCGTTGTTGAATTACGGCCGCCTGGCCGTCTTGGCAATTCGTGACTCTCAGCTACCTTCGCTTCTATCATCGCTGTCAAACTCGCGCGCCCAAAATAATTAACTTACTCCTCTTTACTCCCGTGTGCCGTATTTATTTTGTTCGCTAATGCTCGGATATCGAAATTCCGAGACGTTTTCCGCGTTTTCAAGAAGTTCCTCGCGTTTTCCAGACTTTTGGAGATGTTTGTTTTAGGTCGTTCTGGAATCTTCGTTACACTTGACATGAGTGCATGATTCTTTTTAGCATCGTTCCAATATGCATATATTTATACAAATGAAATCAAAAACAATCGTTGGGTTTTTGATTTTTCAGACGCTTTTGATTTTATGATTTTTCAGATCCCTCTTAGTATAAAGGCTGTACATTTTTCCCTTTTTACACCCTTTACATTAAGTCGTGGCGTCTGCTTACTTGCTTGCCGGCTTGCCGTCAAAAAAAACTTTGGATCGATTTTTGACCCTTTTCCCGTGATCCAATCAAGCTGAAACTTGGCAAGTAGACTCGTGGCGACGATCAAGAAGATCTGTCAAACTTTCGTTAAAAAATTAATAATTATAGTATAATTTCGGATTTTTAGAAATTTTATTGGTTTTTTCAAATTGGAATCATTAGAAAAGTTTGATTAGCAACGGCGCCGGCGGCCCGATAACGTCGCGGAATATTTTCTAAATTTGAATTACTCCGTCGGTATACATAATAGATAATTCACTACGAATGTCGAAAATCTAAATTGACTGACAAACGTTTTTAGAATTTAATCATTAGCATGAAGTGTCTTATCAAAGCTCAAAACATCTGACGTATTAGAAATATATTAAATTACTGTAAGTTTAGTGTTATGTTATATGTTTTAATTCATCTTGTTGGTATAATTTACAAAGAAAGGGAGTGTAATAAAAACTTGGTTTTTATGGGTTACTTTTTTCGTTATTCATATAAAGGTTATTTTTAAAATATATTAAATGCTATCGTTTCTCAAAACTCACACAAGAGCATTATTATCTACCGCATCAGACAGGAGCTCGGAGAAGCGTCAGCTGATTGATATCATTTCCAGAAACTTGATATTTTAAGGATATATTTGGGTGGAAAACGGACGCAGACCGATGACGGCCTTCCCGATTCAAGGAATAGGCGTAAGGCTTCATCAACGAGGGGATTGTCAAGCTCTTCGGAGATTATACTAAAATTTACACTAAGATATACGCATTATCATTGTAATTCTAGTAATTAATTTTAACTTTTTGAGATAGTGACAAAAAGACATTTCATGGGCTAGCAGGATGGTATCACATGCGATAGTCATTAGGTTTTTTCTAACTACTTTGTAAGGAATTAATTTTTCTAAGCAAGAAAACACTTTGTGGCTTGACATTATAAGACATTTAAGAATAAATTAAATACTATGTTTTAAACCACTTTATCACTACATGTTTGTCAACTAGTTTCGGTTGGACTCAACCTTCTTCAGGACAAATAAATATAGACTAATCTAAGTACAGAAAAGTCCTCCTTTATAAATTTCTGTACCTAGATTAGTCTATATTTAATTGTCCTGAAGAAGGTTGAGTCAAACCGAAACTAGTTGACAAATATATAGTGATAAAGTGGTTTTAAACATACTATTTAATTTATTCTTAAATGTCTTACTTTGTAAGACTTTTGTCTGTTTTAATTTTTTTGTCATTTTTCAAAAAAATAGTAATATTATTAAATATATTGTAATATATCTTTAAGGAATTAAAAATAACAACGTTGTTTTCTTCTCACTATAACACTTTAATTAAAAAGGTTTTAATTATAATCTTCAGTAATAAACTTTTTACTGATATTGATAAAATAAGTTTATTACTAAAGATGACGCAGAAAGCGTCGAAAAGGTTTTAATTAAAACTTTTATAATTAAGGTGTTATAGTGAGAAGAAAACAACGTTGTTATTTTTAGTTCCTTAAAAAATTTATTACAATGAACTTCCATAAAGTTTGTGACGATAATTTTGAAACATTATTAAATAAATTGTAAAATTTATTTTTAAAAAATTACGATGTTTTTTATTCTTTTCAGTGTTTTTTTTTCTCTCCTTTATGAAGACTTTGATACATAATAGATTTGGTCTTTCCAAACGTACTTTTGCAGAGATGAGTTTCAGCAGCGACTTTGGTGATTGCTCTCCAATGTTTCAAGCTTCTAACTCAACCTGGTGTAATAAACTTTGAGACATTCGTCTCATTAATTCAAAATATATAGCTCATTTTCGTATTATTTTTGGCAAAACATATTTACTTAAACTGGCCCATAGATAAGTCTCGAAATTTTCCGTTTTCTAATTTTTTAAGTAATTATCTTGTCTGGTGCACATTCATTCTTCCATGTCTCAATCGTTTATGTAAGCAATGGTTTGATAAGACTTTTTTTACAGGTATTCTTGGATAGTGTCTGTAATTTATATTGAAGATTCGCTTTTAATACGCATTTTTGGGTCCCTTCTGAAATAATTGTTATCTGTTATTAGGTATCCAATGTAATGAATCTTTGGTTGGAAGTTCTGGCTTTCACAGTCAACCATAAATATTTGGTATTCTGCTGATTTACGAAAAAATACATATTATTAATCTTTCAATTTATTTCTTTTATCATGTTTTACAAACATCAAACCGTTAAAATCAATTTGTCAATATTTTGTTTATAATATACAATTGTTTTGTCAAAGCTCAACCAAATCGGACGAATTAACGCTAAAAATACGCAACGCATGCTTCTTTTTGGCGAAAGTGTAGAGAAATCTGGATTTCGCATGTGCATGCATAAAAAATCAGTCGCGAATAGTATTGAATCATCAACGCACGGGCAAGATTCAAACCATCATTACAACTTCTCAGAAATGTACAATTAAAGATTTCACTATTTTGGATGCAACGTAATTGTGTTTTAAGAGAGCGCAGATATGAATGTCAGTAAGACTACCTTAGATGAAATAAAAAACTATTATTTATTTATGAAAGTTTGTTTTGTGTAAGAATGTAAGAGAGGTTTTCTGTCTCCTTAACTAGAATAAAATCTCTGCTAATCCACTACTTTCAAAAGTGAAATCTGAACAAAAACAACAAATCCGCTATTTCTCTGAAAGAGTAGGCAGAGAGAATTAATCACCACACTCTTCTGTCCTGGTAATAACACTTTTGCCTCTTCCACTTTCATACATATTCTCATGAACGCTCACAAGGCTTTAACAATATTTGTTTTATTTGATCAAGCCAGGTCTTTCACGAACGCTCCTTGTTTAATAATAATTAACATTGTAATTACATAGTCGAGTAATCTAACAGAAAAAATATTTTAAAACAAAATATCAAACACAATAAAAATATTGAAAAAAGTAAACATAAATTTAATGTTTATATCGCCTTTTTTAGTATGCATTTTAGATGTTCGAGCGATGTTTAGGTTAACACATTTCTTTTCGGTTATATGAATTTAAATATTTTCTATTCAAATTTCGAAAGAATAAAAAAAAACTGTTAAAGCCGTTAATGTACATTCTAAAATGGTGACATTTTTAAATTCATATTGTCGAGAAGTCAACCAACTTTGGCATTCAAGACTATTGCATTCTCTTTCGGGAGGAGATAATGTTCACTGCTATTATAATGCCGGTGTAATTATTAATATTAACGATCGATATCTCAAACATTATAACTTTTTACATAACTATGTCTTACAGATGGAATCTTTCTAAAGTTTCAGGGACGTCTCAGAGGTAAAAGCAAATAATGGCGGTGTTTTAAAGGCAGCAAATAAAGGTGGAAAATTAAAATATAAATAAGATTTAAAATACATATGAGATATTTCGTCTTGTATTTAAAAAAAATCGTTCGTGTACTTATGCTCGCGCGTTAAAATAATACTTTTTTGCCATTTATAGCATAAACAGCGTACAACTCTAAACTGTAAAGAAATGCAAAACTATTTGAACAAGGGGAAATGCGAAATGAATCAGCCTAAAGACCTGATAAGTAAACAGATATTCGCAGATTACAGATTTCCGTTCTATGTCGGCAAAGAGACTACTAAAATTCCTCTCTAAATGCACCTAAAGAAGTAACAATACATTACGAATTGTACATGAGTAGCTCGTTGGTCTTGTGGTTAAGACTCTCGCCTCGTGATCCAAAGGTCGTGGGTTCGAACCTCACTCCAGACCAGCATTCATAGCACAAGCGTTTAGCTTAGTTTGAAAATAGTAAGATTATTGATGTGATACGTATTCTGCGTCCGCATCTCTATTAAAAAAATGGAAGGTTAATATTAAAAATGTCATTTAAAAGGTCCAATGTCAAAATTGTGAAAATACAGTCCAATAAAAAGTGTTTTGGGAAAATTTCAGTAGCGAAGATCCATGAAATTAATTGTGTTGTAAAAATTCGGCAAAGGATTACAGCATTTGATTGAAATGAAACGAGATATTATGGACATTATTAAAGAGTTTAAATTTACAATGTACAATTTTTTTACTTATTAAAGAATTTACGCTACCGGTTTCGACACGTCCGTGTCATTAACGAGCGTTATTTAAACTAATCTAAAATGCAAAAGTACTGTATTAGGTATCTTTAGGGGGCGGGGGTGATTTGTGGAGTGGGAGGGGCCCGGGAGGGAGGGACATGGTTTAATAATGGTGACTTTCCAAACGGGGCTATTATTGTTGCGTTAACAATTTTAATATTAACATCGTTAACAAAATAATAGCCCCGTGTAAGTCACCATTATTAACCATGTTCCCTCCCTCGCCCCTCCCACTCCACAAATCACCCCCGCCCCCTAAAGACACCTAATACAGTACTTTTGCATTTTAGATTAGTTTAAATAACGCTCGTTAATGACACTTCTTCTTCTTCTTCCTCAGCCTTTTTCCCTCCACTGCTGGATGTAGGCCTCTTCCATTTTTTTCCATTCGTCTCTGTTTCTCCGCATTCGCATCCAGGTTCTTCCTGCTTGCTGGACTATGTCATCGGACCACCTTTTGGGAGGTCTCCGACGCTTCTATTTTTTGTCCAGGGCCTCCACTGTAGGATTCTGGGTGCCCATCTAGTGTCCTCCTGTCGAGCCATTTGTCCAGCACACGGTTATGACACGGACGTGTCGAAACCGGTAGCGTAAATTCTTTAATAAGTAACGAATTGTACATTGTAAATTTAAACTCTTTGATAATGTCTGAAAGAAATTGTTACATTGTAAGTGCCCAAGAAATAAAAAAAGAGATGTTATGGGCCTACCCCACACGCTCAAATATCACAACACTTTTGCATGCGCATGCCGGTTTGTAAACGGGGCACCATGTACAAAACACCAACTACACGCACGTCTGCACACGGAACACCGTGGGTTTAGTTGGTGTTTTGTACATGGTGCAACCGGCTTGCGCATGCAAAAGTGTGGTGATACTTGTGCGGGTGGTGGGCCCATAAAACAGTGCTCATTCAAAGTTAAATCTAGACAACATTTCAAAGTTAAATCTACATAGATTTATGATACTGTCAAACGTGTTACAAATCTTCCCTTGCGTATGTTTGAGACACATTTTTACTGCAGTTAAAGTATTAATTGTTGCATAATTAAATCCTATAGTTAACAAAAAATATTTTGTCAATAAACTTTTTTAAAACTTCGTTTCAAAACGTTTCTCTTGTGTTAAAACGTCTTTTTGTAACAAAGCACGACATATTTACTAAGAAATTATACTTTTTAAGAATATTAAGTTTTACAAGCTATTAATTAAGATAAATATCAGAAGTCTCAGAAATTAGGCTATGTATATGAGAAACAGGTATGGATGTCTTCATAGTTTGACCCAAGGATTAAGACCTTTATGAGCTGGCTTGTGATTACTTGATCCAATGCAATGTTCATCAATAAATTTTTTGAATGTTGTATACCTATATAATGTTTGAAACCATTTCCTTTCAAATATTCGAATATACAATGCTAGAAACATCTATATATTTATTACCACGAAATAGTATACGTAAATTTAGTAGTGGAATATTAAGCAATATTCCTTTTAATGTATATATGATGTTCTTCCAAATTATTTAACAAATACATTAAAATATGCCTAAAAATTATTATATAAATTTTTTAACTGCTTATATAAACCAGTATATACAGAGTTATTAGAAAAACATTAACAAACTCGCAAGAATATATTCCTGCTTTCATTATGAATCGAAAATGTTCAAACAACCATGAGTAAATGGAGATATGCGACATCAAAGCTTGAATTTTTATTCAATATTTCTGACTAAAAAACGTTGGAATATTATTATAGTAACTTATATCGAATATGAAAAATTCATTCCCTTTAATACAAGTCAAATAAAAGAATTAAAAACCTTCGAATTCGAGTATGTACGAGTATGTATAAGTTACTGTGATTTTAATAGTTCAACGTATTGTAAAAAATAAGTCAAAAATATAGAAAAAAACGTAAACTTTGATAATGAATAACTCCATAATTATTGATATTAGGTCATGGGTAAGCATAAGAATTTTAGACTCACAATCAAGGCAGGAATATAGTCCAGCGAGGTTATTAATGTTTTCCAAATAACCCTGTACATTCGACAATACTTATATATGTATGTTCTGAGATTAAAATTAGTGGATTTTGTGATTTGATTTATTACATAATCCAACAATTGTATAAAAACATAAATTATTTAATGAAATTAATTTTAACATATTGGTGCTAATCACAGCATCAGGTTACATATTAAAAAATAAACGTTAGTTCACGTCTAGGTATTTTAGTACTCTGCGTATGAACCGCATTTCAAAATTTGATGGTTGCCAATTAGCCAATCAACGTCGCTGGATTCCCCGCACTTTTCCATCGCTGCAGCACGACAAAAAATCCAACAAAATCAGACCAAAGTTCTCAACACCTGCAGCCTGTATGCAACACGGTCGCCTTATTTGTGATTTTGAGATCGCCCACGGGCGCCAACATCCGAGAGAAGCTACGTCCGTTTTAACAAAGCTAACTATTCTCGAATCTAAGGTCAAATCAAGATACGTTCATCCTTTTTACAAGTATCTCCGGTATTGGCTGCGTGTTCTTGCGGGACGGGGCTACCGCTTTTTGCGTTAGCTTGCAGTATCATCCGTGGCTGGGATCAGGTCTATAAGCGCTACTTTCGGAACTACTTTCTAAAGCGTCAGTTCTGTACTATGCGGAGCGTGCCTACCTACCTCAACATCACAATCTCCGCTGCATCCGTCGCTATCCTAATTAGAGTAAATTGCTGGATGTGGAAGTCGTTAAATTTTCAAAGGCTTGTTTGCGTACAAGTACCCACACCCCTATATGTTTGTGTACAAGTACCCACACCCCTATATGTTTGTGTACAAGTACCCACACCCCTATATGTTTGTTTACAAGCAGAGGATTTCAAATAAAATAGACTTGACGCGTGCTTTAGTTTTGAGAGGAACAGTCCCTCTCATCATCAGGTATGGTTAATAAGCATACATGATCATGAGAGGAAATGCTTCTCCCGAATCTATAGAAATAAGTCCATGATTGGAACCCTAAATATACCTAGACTAGCTGTGCCCGCGCGGCTTCGCACGCGTAGATTTTTAGTACACTGTTTGGATCGTCATAGAACTTTTGCGAACCTTCTAGCGCATTAGCGAAGGGAAAAACTACATTTCAAAATGAAGACTACAACACACACACGTTCACCAGTTTGAAGACTACAAAGTGTGCACTACAATTGTAGTAAAAACTACTTGAAGTGAAGTAATTGTAGTACTACGAAATGAAGTGAAGTAAATGAGTGAAGTAATGAAGTAATTGTAGTATTGATGACAGGCAATTACTGTCTGAAGTACTTGTAGTCTTCATGAAGTGCAGTAATGAATGGCATAATTGTGTATTAATGAAGTGCTAGTTCCTGACCTGCAGTCCTGTCTCTACTCCTCTCTCTATCTCTATCTCTCTCTCTCTCTCTATATCTCTATCTCTACTATATAAATGAAAAGTGGTGGTCCGTGTCAAATGAGAAAAGTGCTCAGCCAATGCAGATTTTTCTGGATGACTGAGTTTGCACGCTCTTTTATGCTCGTCAACCCTCTTTGAAATCGTGCGTGCTGTTAGTCCCACATACATAATATTTTGATTATCATTTTTTGGGTAGTTTCTAATTGTGATATAATGGTTTTATCTCTACCAATACAATAATACCGTACTGTAATCGGGAGTGAACAAAAGTTTAATATATTAAATTTGATTTTTCGTAAATAAGATATTTCTTAGTCTCAAAATATATTATAGGAAATTTTTTTTCCCTACCTGTCTTTTGTAAAATTTTAGACTATCGTAAACGCAATAATTATCAAATTTATATTAAAAATTCATTCGCTTTGATACATGTTGAATAAAATTAGGCAAACCATGCAAAAAATACGTCTTAAATTTATGCATGCTTTGAATCCTTTTATTTGACATGTATTAAATTGAATGAATTTTTTAAATTCGGTAAAATTTATTTTCATGATAAAGCTTATCTATATATTCTTTATTACCAACCAATATATTCTTCACCCTGAAGGTAAAGAAAATATTCTATTCAAAATTGAATGAAAAAAACTCTCCTGAATTTTTGCTACTATCTATGAGAGTAAAGAAAAAGAAGTTATTAAAACAATAAAAATCTGAAAACTTCAATATCTAGGACATGTGATGAGACATCCAGAGAAATACGAGATCTTGCATCTCATAATGCAGGGAAAGATTGCCGGAAGTCGGGGCCCTGGAAGAAGGAGGACTTCATGGCTGAAAAATTTGAGACAGTGGTTTGGCCAGTCTACTGTGGAGCTGTTCCGGGCCGCAGTAAACAAAGTCCGCATAGCCAACGTGATGATAGCCAACGTCCGGTAAACGGACAGGGCACGAGAAGAAGAAGAAGCGTGTTAATCTTGTCAAGGACAATTTTTCGCTAATTTTTCTAGTTTAAAATTAAATAATTTAGAAATTGTTTACATTAGGGAAGCGGTGAATAATAAAGCACCTCTAATAAATAAACAAATCAATTTTCCATACAGCCCTTTGTTCACAGACTTGCAACTTTCACAAAAGATTTGGTAACACCCACTTTAGACCCCGCCCCCTCTTACTCTCTCTCCCTCGTAGATTCCTGATCATTCTGTAGGCTAGTTAGTGCATGCTCGTCCTTGACACACTCATGTGATAAATATTGGTGAAAATTCAGAATATTTTGAGTTTGTTCAAATCTTTCAGAACAGTGCTGGATTTATGTCACAGAGACAATATTAATCAATTAGTGTATATTATAGATATCTCACAGAGACGAAACTGTATTAATTATGGGTCAGTCATTTGGGTGTACACATGAATAAGCATGGTATATTCTATCATGGGTGGAAATGGCGAATGTTACAATTGTGTAAAGTGATCACTTAAGCCAACCATAAAAATACAGGTCATAAGTCCTGTGTACACCCAAATGACTTCTATACCTACTTTCCCATAATTAATACAGTTTCGTCTCTGTGAGATATCTATAATATACACTTATTGGTGAAAAGTTAACAACCGGTTAGATAAATACGTTATCATCGCTTGCAAAATTTTGATACCAAGCCGTACCGATGTTACTCTTCTCCGCCTTGATTCAATACTGCCAGAAAGAGTCAGTTGCAAATATTTTAAATTTTACCATATTAAATCTAAAAACGCAATTTCAAATAACTATTTATGCATACGATGGTAAACCCGGTGATTGAATCCAAAATGTAAATTAGACCTCGTAGATTCACGTATGTGTAAGCACTTACTGTGTCACGGTATTATCCGTTACTACGTAACACAGTTAACGCTTATTACGTCACGCAGTTAAAAGAATAACGTTTTTTTTATATAATACTATCGCTTCCAATCTGAAACTGTGTCTTCAGCCTCCTGTCATTTCACACGGCAATAAAACTCAGATGATCTATCTTTATATGACAATTGATCGTTGTCTTTGTTTGAGTGTGTGCTTCAATTTTGTATATAAAAAAATACTTTATTTAAGTACCTAATCAAAGGTTATCTGGTAATTAATTCGACCTTGCCGAATTCATTGTACGTACCTACACACGTAAGAATAAAAAATACAAATAATAAGAACATTATTAAAATAGTTACACGTGTACATTAATGAAAAATTTATTGTGTCCCATTGTTTTTGGTTGCTGGAAAGAAGTATATGGATCGAAAAATAAATAAATAAACAATTTAATATAACTAACTAACTAACCATCACGACTTTTCTCCGAAAGTAGTAATTAAAAAAGTAACCCATAAAAACCAATTTTTTATTATACTCCCTTTCTCATTTACTAGTTGAAACATTTTTTTTTCGCTTAACCTACGCGTTGGGCTTCGGTAGGGCGACGCTACGAAAGGGAGTAATAAAAAATTTCCAAAAATCCAAAATTATACTATAATCAGGTTTCGTTTTTCATACAACTTAATAAGTTGTATGAAAAAACACTTCAAAATTTGAAAAATCCAAAAACGTATTAATTTTTTTAACGAAAATTTGATAGATCTTCTTGATCGTCGCCACGAGTCTGCTTGCAAAGTTTCAGCTCGATTGGATCACGAGAATGGGGTTAAAAATGGATCCAAAGTTTTTTCGTCAGACAAGAAGACAAGCAGACGCCACGAGTTAATATAAAGGGAGTAAAAAGGAAAATGGTGTGCCATATTCTTCTATGTTGGCACACCATTTTTGCTTCGGTTGCATTTTAGCATGGCCATCCTCCAATATTTGTAGTATTTGATCATGCCAGGTCTTTCGCGGACGCCTTCTATTCCTGTTGCCTTCAACACTCGCCCCATATATTTTCTTAACCACTCTTACTCGCTCATACGTTCTACATGACCAAACCATCTCAGCATTCCTTTCTTTATTCTGTCTTCCACACTACACTTCTAATTTGTTCATTCCTCACTCTATCGACCAAAGATTTTCTATACAAGCGCCTTAGCGACCGCATTTCCACCGTATTCAGTCTACTTTCATTCCTTTATTGCCAATTCCAGGATTCACTTACGTACATCAGAGCTAGCACTAGAACGCCATTATGTACCGTTATTCTTGCTTCTTTTGGCAGATTCTTATTGGCCATAATGGCTTTCAGAGCACCATTTACATTGTTATCTGCAGTCTCTCCTTTCAATATCGTTCTAAATCTAAATCGTTAAAAATTAAGTATTAAGATAAATTGTAGAACGGAAGTCTTTAGGACCTGTATTAACCGGCTTAAGTGATCATTTTACACAATGCAACGTTCACCAATTCCACCGTAAGAACATGCACACATTACCATTTTTTCAATGTTATCAAAATTAAGTATATATGTTTAAAATATGATTTTTATTTTAACTTTGTAATACTCACACAATATGAGTTATTAATTACTACTTTAGTTTCGAAATGAGCAGTCCCTCTCATAATCAGGTATTGTTAAAAACATTATTAATATTGAACTTCTGTTTATAATTTTAGTACAGTTTTATCATCATAACGCTTGCTTTATGCTTGCAAGAAAACATTCTGCGTACATATAAATCGATGATCCCTATGTATACTGTAAAATCTTCAAATCATCTTAAATAATCCAATTTACTTTATATTTCCGGACAATGCAAAAAAAGTATTTTCTTTACAAACAATGCATATATTAAAGAAAAATTAAACCTTTTTTAGCATTGCATGAAAATATTACTTTTCATATATTTAATTAATTTATTTATGTGTTTGGTCATCCAACCAGGAAGACATAAATACATGTTAAAAAAAGAATACAAAAAAATGTTAGACATTGATAATTTTACAGACATATTAACAGATTTCTTTAAAATTTAACGTTAGCAAAAAAGATTTATTTAACAATGATAAAACTCAGTGATAAATATGAGAAAAATTAGAAGGAAACAGTAATAATTAGTGATGCGTATAATGTATATAATGCACATTGTCAGAGAGGGGGACGAGTTTCCAGTATCAGCCTCACTATACGACAATACTATTCATATTTGGTATTTAAAAAGGTTTATTGAATTCAAGAGGTAATCATAATCTAAGCATATACAAGGGATGGGAGAGAATTTCCTATTGTTGGTATGTTAAGTTGGAAAAGAGGAAGCTTTATCTGTCAGATCTGAATGTGACGTGGAAGTATGGCAAGCTGTTGATTTCGGTTAAACGAACATTGAGAAGATAAATACGGAATTGCACAGAAGTCCTTCGAAGATTAGAAAAAGCGTTGACACAAGAGTATTATATCTGATGGGGACCACATTGAAGGAAATAAAATTAATATTGTTGAATAAATAATGTTTTTTGAGATAATAGATAACTCCATGAATTTTTTCATTAAATATTTCATTTGAATATTTAATCAAATGGTCCAATTTGCATAAAAAATAATAAATAAGTCGATATTAATTATATATAGACCGACGAATGCACATAAATATGATTGTAACATGTTCGCAAAGAGATGAAACTATTGTAGGAAAAAATTGTAATATAAAAGTTATTATTCAGAAAACAAAAGCTGTATATGTTTACATAGGAAAAACAGCTAGAAATATTAATAAAAGAGTCATTGAACATAGAAGATGTTTAAATAGTGTAGGCTATTCAGAATTTGCAATTCATTTAATAGAAAAAAACCACGCATTTGACCAATCTTCGGGTGTAGATGTACTTCATAGAAATGACATAGGTATTCGTCTCAATAATTTAGAAGCTTTAGAAATAAAAAAATCTTTAAAAACAAATAAAAAATATTTACTTAATAAGCAACAAGATTTATCGCGTAGTCCAATTCTAGATATATTCCCCTTCCAATTAACTACACTCACCCATACCCACTCTCTTTCACCCAACCCCCACCACAGTTGACGTTCTGTCTCTTTCTTCCCTTAATGCTTTCTTAATTGTTCGTAATTATGTTTTTACTTAGTTAATATCTGAACCCTGATGAAGACTCAGTTGTGAGTCGAAACTAGTTGGTTTAAACTCAATAAAGTGATGTTAAACAAAAAGTTATTTTATTTAAAAAAAAAGCTGTATAATTTTTTAATCAAAAAAAGTAAAAAGAAAATCATAATTATAAAGCAGCATCTTTTAAAAGTATTTAAGTAAATGTCTCGTAAAGTAATTACGATGTGATATACACGACTGATATAACGGCACATCAAACACACACCAAACTCTCTCCTTGGATGCTATAATTTATTATACGTGTGTATCGAACTGTGACAAATATTTCTTTCGGGATTCCCAGAAAAAACGAACACTAGATCTATTACTGGGCTAATTGCGAAAGGCTGAAACAGAGCACCCTTATATTATTTTATTATAGCTGTAACCCGTCAAAAATGACGGTACTTTTATATGTCGGTTCCTTAAGAATAAGTATTTATTTATTTGTAGCCGACATCCATGAAATATAATGTAATAACGACTTTAAAAATAACTTTTTTGAATTCGCAAACCGTCTTTTGGAAACAGGCCACACGTTAAAAAGGAAACCCGTATCGAGATCCTACATGTAAATAATAGAGGCCTTATATTAGATAACTTAGCAATACTAAATATAAGAAAATGCCTGAATACTAAAGCCAATATAATTAATAATCAGATACATTTTATGAATAGCCCGTTACTTGATATATTCCCCATTTCGGCGTCCACTTCTCAATTGCCCCAATCATAATTGTAGCCACGCCCCTGTTCAAAAAATGATTGTTTGCAAGAAAAAGTAATGGATAGTTCGTTTGCGTCCGTCCTGATGATGATACTGTGGTATCGAAACAACTAGTCGTAGAGTTACTAGGTAAGTGGTTAATAAAAAGTTGTTTTATTAATTAAAACTAACTTTCATGATTATTTCAACATGTCAACTGTGATTCTTGAACATTGAACATAAAACAAAAACTTTACCTGTTTTAACCGGGCGGGACGCATAAATACGTCAAACGTAAACAATTTCGGGTACGGGCAAGACTTATAAATACGTCCTTGAAATATATGTTGCGCCCTGGAACAGGCAGAACGTATATTTTCGAACGATGTCTCGACATTGTTCGAAATCCACACATGTCTCGACATGAATTCAAGACATGGAGGAAATCAGTGTCATTTCGCTATTGAGAGTGGTGGACGTGTTCTGGGTGAGCAGTGACGGGTACGTATTTATACTTACCTACCTATTTTCGTATTATATATTATTTACTTATATTTTTTATATTTTCAACCTTTTCATTTTAGAAAACATTTTTATGTCATGTTTTAAATCCATCAAAATGAATGAAAGCGATATCAGCGTAGGGTCGCCAACTTTTTTTACAAGAAATAAAGTATATTTACGTCTGAGAAGAATATTAAACAGTATTTTATAAAAATGAACAGTAATTTTATTCAGTTATTGTTTTAAATACATATTTTTAAGAGCTTCCTGCATAACTTATTAATTTACACTCTTTTTTAAAAACTTCATACGCCTCACCACAATTATAACTAAAATTAAAATAAATGATTTTTTATTAAATTAACAGTTGCTCTATTTCTATCCTCCCGCCACTTTGCATTCATTACTGAAAAAATTCTTTCAGTAAATGCTGAAGTTAGGGTTGCCTGTTTGACAGATCCGTTCTGTAACTCCATTATTGTGATTTATTTGTGGCTGCACTGCACTGAACGCCCTCTGACTAAATAAAAAAAATTGTGTGAGTGTCTAAGACTGAAATTTATAGTGTTTCGCATTTTGATGCTGAAAACAGTATTTTATATACTTTATTTTTGTTCAACAGTAAAAAGTATACATAACAAAAACATAACAAAATAACATGTTACTGAAAAACAGTATGATACTGTTTTTAACAGTACAGCTGGCAACCCTAATCAGCGATGACGAAATCAATGTACCAATCCATTTTTTTATTTGTATTCTTTTCTATTGGTTTGTAATTTTGTATTTTCCTTTGTACTTTATATATAAATAAACGAAAAATATGTATTTCATCGTCTTTTCATTTATTTTAAGCATAAATAAAAATAAAAAATAATATGAAATCACGTCCACCGGGCGTGACGTATTAACACGTCCTAGTGAAAAAGTTCGCGCCCGTTATATGTTGCGTAAAAAGGGACTCGCCCGGATAAAGGTTAATAAACAACAACAAAAAAAAATAGTGGCCTAGGTACACACTTTCATAACATCATTACTTCACGTATTCTGCTCACCTAATATTCAGCACCTAGCGTTACATAATACAAAATTGAAATAATTAAAACATAACAAAATAACATGTTACTTTTTTTTTTGTTTTGACAGATCTCATAATCTGTATTAGGAGCATCATGACCTCACCATATACCCGTCCATTGATATGTTACGAGATTTAGCTTATGCGAATTAAGCTATGATGATGCTAGACTTTGCTCTGTTGTACCAAAAGAGTAAGACGTTCATCATGAGGTCTTTGAAAGTGGTGAACACGTAGAGAAAGGTCGACTCTTCGCAATAGCTATTAACCATCTTCCAAAATGGTGGTCTCAATATTGTTGCTCATTACGGCTTATTTAGTAATATATTTATTTATACGCCAAAAAAATATATTTTGATAGATTTTTGAGGAATAATGAATAATACAGGCATTAAAAAAAATATTTTGTATATATCTACTTTTAAATGAGTTTTTTTTCACCAACATGTTTCAGAAATTAGCATTCTATCATCAGGATGCTGTATACCTGTCAAAAAATTCGAATGAAATGTCTTTTGTTCCTTATTTTTCCAAATTATTTAAAAAAAATATTATTACTGAAGTTATTTTAAATTGTTTTTTAAAAATAATTGTTCAAATAATTTGGAAAAAACAAGGAACAAAAGACATTTCATTCGAATTTTTTGACAGTTATACAGCACCCTGATGATGGAATGGTAATTTCTGTAACATGTTGGTGAAAAAAAACTCACATAAAAGTAGAAATAAAATAATCAATATTTTTTAAAAAAGTCAATCTACAATGTTGCTCAATCAATTGAAAAAATAATACATGTATTGTCTAAAAAAAATATACAAATAATTATTTATATTTTCATTACTCCTATCGAGAAGTATCACTATCATATAAAAATTACAATTACTACTAGTTGATGAGAAAAGACTGCATTATGTCTTTAGCACAGTTCATTCGAAAAACGAAAGATTCTCAAATTTGAACTAACATAGAACTTTATTTCAACATGTCATTATATTAAGTAAAATAGGTGAACGTTGCACTTAAGATGGCTCACACAGGTTGTAAGCCCCAGGCCATCGCATAAAAAAAGACTTCCACACACGTTTCTCATATTTATAGCTTCGTCTCTGTGAGACTCTATAATTTATCTTAATTAATTAATTATCCTTCTGGGTACAAAAATAGTAAAATGTTGTTAAAATATTTTTCTCTTTAAAACGGACAATTCATTCGGGAAGAAGTCAATGGTGTTCCTGCTATTTCTTTAAAATGCCTCATTTACTCCATAAGAATTCATATCATTCGCTGATCATATATTAAATTGATTATTGCCTTTCTTCATTGTTTTAACCTCTGTGTAATTCACACAGAGCTATGGGATTAAAAAAAAACTAACCCATAAAAACCAAGTTTTTATTATTATACTCCCTTTCTTTGTAAAATATAACAACAATTAAAGGCGAATTAAAACATATAAGATAACACTAAACTTACTGGAATTTAATATATTTCTAAAATGTCAGATGTTTTGAGCTTTGATAAGACACTTCATGCTTTGAAGATTAAATTCTAAAATCATTTGTCAGTCAATTTAATCAAGATTTTGATATATCTGTGAATTTTGCTGTCATCTGTGAACCAATTGTAATAAATTTTCTAAATTCGTAGTGAAGTACCTATTAAATATACCGACGGAGTAATTCAAATTTTAAATATTCCGTGATGTCGTCAGGCCGCTGTTTGTAGTAATCAAACATTTGTATGGTTTCCAATTTTTAAAAATCAATTAAATTTTCTAAAAATCCAAAATTATACTATTGGAACGGACAGGGTTGAGCCATGTAAAAAATGAGAACATTACATGACCACTATGAGCGGCGCGTGTCCAAAATAAATCAGCCGCTACATACAGAAAATTGCATTGGAGACGAGGTGTGAATGCCGCTACTGAAAATCGGGTTGCCGCTCGGAGCGCGCGCAAGTGCCCAGCGGCTGTTGCCGCAAGTGGAGGGGGGCCGCGCGCGCATACTGCTTCCAACTAGCTGTAGAACAACATCGCCCGGACACTAGCCCGGAGATTGGCCCTTTGTTGAATGAATATGAAAAATGCAGCCTGTTTGGCTGCCGATGTTATTTCCAGCTACAAGTGTCGATACAAATATGTGTGGAATTTGTATATGTTATGAAAATATTTTAAAAATATGTTGATGTCTTGTAGGAAGCAGCGCTTGGCGCCCTTTTTGTATGCAATATTGTCATGTGCATTATGTTGAATCTCTGATGAGAAAAATGTATTGGAATTTTATGAATTTTTATGAATAAAATGGAAATAAATAATTTTTTATTTGGCACCTATTGGTGCGTGGACAAAGGTTAGAAGTTTGAGCCGAAGGGATTCTTCCGCGATGTAACGCCCCAAAGTAAAGTATGTGTGTGGCACGCGGTACCCGCGATGTTCGCCAACACTAAATGGGCATGAGTGTGGCACGCAATATTCGCCAACACGGGAGACGAGTCTCGCTGCAGAGGGTCTCGTCTCTTTCTTTCCGCCGTTGAATCCGCCGACGGGCAATAAATGTTTTTTGAATATTCAGAGATTTTACAAACTTACCTGACCGGCTATAACTTCTAACGCCTAGTACTCAAATTCCGAGCCCCCGTCTGAGATGCGTATATGGGATACCCTCCACGGGGGCCCGAAGGCCTGCACCGGGCGCCATCGTGGAGATGGTCATCATGAAATAAATGAGTACTGGAAGACCGTGAGAAAAATTTTGTATTTTTCTCGATTTGGAAACGGTGGACGCCTGTTTCGGGCCCACGTCGCGGTAAGCTCGCGCACACGGCTCGCCGTGGAGAATATTAAAAAGTCGAATTTTTAATCGACAATCAGAGCGGCTTACCGTGGACGAATTCCTACTTATGTAGTGTCATTGCATTCCTTTACTGAATGCCTGTCTGGAAAATGTATTTTTATACATGTGGAATGATATAGGCGCGCCTGAGAGTGAAATAAAAAATTGGTTTTTGGCGCTTTTTTGAATGCCTATAACTCAGTAAATATTTACCTGAAATATTTGGAATTACTGTTAAAATGAGCGCTTGCATGCGCAAATTACATTTGTCATAGCAAAACTTGTAAAACTGCTGTTTTTGATTTTTTATGAATTTTTGAAAATTTGAGCCGTTTGTGGCGAATTTAATTTTAGTTTTTTGGGCCTTGTATGACCCAGCCCGTCCAAATAACTGTGTTATTATCATCTGCTAGGTCTGTTATTACAAAATAACACAGTATTAGTCTCTTGGGAGCTAAAATGCATTTTTTATGAATTAATTTGTATCTGTCATATGAAATCTGCCGCGCGGTGAAATTGTGCAACCGCGAATGACGTAGTTCACCGCTCGGCCGCTGGGAGCGCTGCGGCGCCTTCCCAGAATTACGCAATCTCATTGGTTTCTGTAACATGCTATGACGCAATCTTGTGAAATTTTGAATTTGGTATAAATAAAATGCATTTTTTGAGCGAGTACCACAGATACGCCACTCGCGTTGGTACGAGAATCGCTATTTGGACAATCTTCTTGCTGCCTTTTCTTTCTGACCCCTGCTCACCTACTTTGGACTCTGCTTTCTTGGATTTTTGTGACCACTGCTTTCTGACTTGGACTTCGCTTCGGATTTTTTCTTCGACTTTAATACGATAAAAGCACTACTTCGGCGTTTGACTTCTGGCATATCCACGGACTACGAGCTTCACAGCAAATTCTGGTGGCGATCTCTGCCCCACCAGCGAAGACTACTGAGCCGCATAAAAAAGGTGTTCCCATCCGGAACATTTTGGTCCTGTTCGAGCCGGAGATCTGAGCTTCGCTGACGACCACCATGTCTCAAGAGGGATCGAGACACTCTGTTGGGGGAGACCACGACCAGGACGAGCCTGTGGCACCGGAACGAGCCGGTTCTGAAGTGGACCGGGCCTCCACGACATCCACGGAGGACACCGTCCGCCGGCAAGCGGCGGAGATCCGACGCCAACAGCAGCTCATACGAGAACTCCAGCGAGAGCACGCGGAGGCGCTCATCCGGATCTGCTCAGCAAAGGCAGACGCATCCGAAGCTGCAAATGTGTCGCCTGCAAAGAGGCAACCGACCAGGGCGGCATCCAAGCGACCAGCCTCGGTCGCCGCTGATGATGTCACACCCAAGCGGCCGACACCAGCCGCCACCGATGACGTCACCACCCGCCGCCCACCAGTGGTCGCGACCGATGACGTCACCACTCGCTGCCTACCAGTCGTCGCAGCCGATGACGTCACCACTCGCCGCTCACCAGTTGTCGCGGCCGATGACGTCACCACCCGCCGCCCACCAGTTGCCGCGGCCGATGACGTCATGGAGGAGTACGCGATTGTGTCATCAGACCGATCTGGACAGCGGGGCCGTTGTCCAGAACCGAGCACATTCACGAGAGATTGGGTCCTGAGCCATCCGGAACAAAGACGGATGGTCAACTCACTGATTGAAGAGGCGCTCAATTCACGCCAGGCCAACAGCACCCGCTCACAACCTACTGCGGGAGAGGCGCCGGTTTCAGCAATTTTGGCGCGACAATCAGGCGTCAAAGAATTGCCGCATTTTTCTGGAGACCCCTTCGAGTGGCCGACTTTCCTGGCGCAGTATGAGCAGTCGTCAGTTTTATGTGGATTGTCGCCGCCTGAAAATATTATGCGCCTACAAACGGCGCTGAAAGGACGAGCGCGCGAAGCAGTCGCGCCGCTTCTAGTGGACCCACAGAATTTGGAGGAAATTATGAGAACACTGAAAAACCGCTTCGGCAATTCCGAAGACATTATTGATAGCATGCTGGAAAGAGTCCGCCGCCACCCACGTATCACTGAAGATTCGCCGATAGACGCGCTGACCGATTATGCTATAGCCATCAGAAATGTGGTGGCGATCGTGCATGGCTTTGATCGAAAATACCTAACGTCACCGCAGCTACTTACAGAAATGGTCGGCAAGCTTCCCATGTCGGCGAAATTAATGTGGCTGAACTCAAGGAGAGGCGGACCAACCAACATTACAATAAAGGACTTATCGGACTGGCTGGTCGACATATTGGACATGGCGCCGTACGCCGGATGTAGGCCGAAAGCGAGCCAGAAGATGACCGCCCGCCGAAGCGGTCAAGTTCACCAATTGACGGAAGACGGTGATGAAAGTAGACCGTCAACGAGCGCCGCCAGATGCTGCGCCTGCCATGTGGCAAATCACGCCCTGCTGGATTGTAGGGCGTATTGGAATAAACCCATACGGGAGAGATGGACATTGGCAAGGCGGGCCGCTGTCTGCTTTAATTGCCTAACAAGGGGGCATATGTTGCCTATCTGCAAGGCCAAGCGGTGCGGCGAAAATGGATGCCGAGCACCACACCACCACTCGCTGCACTTAGAAGAAAATCGCCGCCCGCCCCAAGCCGCGGAAGAACATCGATCCGGGCGCGGCGGGCGAGGCGGGCGTGGCCGCGATCA
>JADDOH010013914.1:0-62992 GCA_016648135.1 Agrypnia vestita
ACCGAATGTGGGTTCTGCCGAATGTCGAATTCGGCCGAATGTTTGGTTTAAATATAACAAAACCCCGAAAAATAGTCTAATTCAATGAGTTAGTACCTATATTGTGAAAATAATACAAGTATAAAATAAATAAAAAGGTATTTTAAAAAAAATCTAGCAAAAAAATATTATAATGCGTTTTTTATAGAATGAATTTTTTGGACTTAGGACATATTGCTTTCAGGTACAAATTTAACACGTTAATACGTTACATTTTGAATGAGAAAATGTATTCTGTATCACGATTTTTTAACAAAACATATTTTCAAAATGAAATTTATGATTATTACGGTCACAAGTGCGACTTATTTAGTGTGAATGTCACCATTTGCAGGATGTCTCATAACTAGTAGCAAAAACATTACAGGTGGATTCCTGCCTTGATAATGAGTCGAAAATGTTCTAATATCTAATAGGTAACAGATCTAATATCAATAGCTATGGAGATACGCAATATCAAAGTTTGCATTTTTTTCAATATTTCTGACTTATTTTTTGCACAAAGTTGAACTTTCATTACAGTAACTTAAATCGATTAACTCAAATAAAATGACAAAAACCTTGTAAAAAAATATTTATTTAATTTTGCAAGGTTTTTATCATTTTATTCGACTTGTATTAAAGCGAATGAATTTTTCATGATCGATATAAGTTACTGTAATGCAAGTTCAACATTTTGCAAAAAATTAGTCAGAAATATTTTTAAAAATGCAAACATTGATTCTTGTTCTCCATAACTATTGATATTATTAGATGGTTGCTTGAACATTTTCTCATTATCAAGAATCCACCTGTAATTTTTTTGCTACTAGCATGAGACACTTGTTTATGTAATCTTTTTTCTATAGAATTTTCGAATAGGTATTTTATTCGCAAATAACGTAAGAAATATAAACATTTACGAAAATAACGAGTGACCTCTGAATTTGAAAAAAAATTAAATAAAAACCAAGTTTTTATTATACTCCCTTTCTCATTTAATCAGGTTTCGTGTCTATATAAGCGTCGGGCAAATTACTCATTTATATTATTCCAATTTGAAAAAAACATTAAAATTTCGAAAAATCCAAAATTATACTATATTTATTAAATTTTTTTTAAACTAAAATTTGTTGGATTATTTTTATCGTCGCCACGAGTCTGCTTGCAAAGTTTCAGCTCGATTGGATCACGCGAAAGGGGTTAAAAATCAATCCAAAGTTTTTTCGTCAGACAAGCAAGCAAGCAGACGCTACAAGTTAAAAGAAAGGGAGTAAAAACATCGCAACCATCAAACTTTGGACTCGTATTTTACGTGGTAAAATATCAGAATTATTTTTCTAATGTGCCTATACATATCAGTATGAACATGGGCTATACATATAGTTGTACCAGGGGCATGCAGTGAGAACAAGAAGCATGACTTTTATTTAAACATATATTTGGAAGAAAAAAAATCGAAATTAAATATTTATCTGGCAGAATATGATGAAATATTAAAGTCTGAATAATGTGTTAATTATAGTAATAGGAATATTACGAGATATACCTTTTTATAGGTTTCTTTTTTAAATATATGCTTAGGAAAAAGTCATGCACGCCCCTGAGTTGTACCCTTCTCGCTTATTTTATCAAAATCTATTATTTCTAACTTTTCACACTCTGTTGATATTATAGTGAGCATTAGGACCGATTATTTGATCTGTAACAATAGTACAAATTTTAAAAAATTCATCGATTTCTGCGAAAATAGGATGTATTTTTTTCCAGCGAGTAGGTACCTACTTATATGTATTTTTATCCATTCTGTTGCGTGATCGTAAATAAAAATTAGAGACGTTCCGACTAGTCGGTAAAGCCGACTATCCGGTCACTTTCGTAGTCGGGACTAGTTGGTGACTATTCGGCAAAGAGCGCTGACTATCCGGCTTCTTACTTCGTATGTATTTCTTAATAAAATATGTATATAAGAAGAATAATATTAAAAGGAATTAAGGAATTACATTACCTTGATTGTTAATTAATATTTTTATTTTAGAATCAGTCTTACACATTTTGAAATGTAAAGCAACCTTTCCTTTGGTAATCAACTAATCAGTCTCTAAAATTACTTGTAAAGAAAAAATATCTATGACATATCAAACAAAATAAGTAGTAACGAAGCGTCACGGAAATTGCCGAATCCCCCGAAACCGTGTTCGGTTTGGCAGACTAGTCAGCCTCTTTACAATCGGCTAGTCGGCCAAAATCATAGTCGCCACATCTCTAATAAAAATAGTGTTTCAAACGCACGTCAAAAACTCGTATCATTACAAAAATGTCAACTCCTAACTGAAAATTTGGTGTTTTTGTTTTGAACTCTTTTTTCAATTTCTTCTTCAAATGTAGCAAATTTAGTTTGTGGTAACATAATTATAATTGAACTAAATTAACTTTGTTATAACCACTTATTTATTGAAAAAATTCAACATGTTTCGAATCGTCAGGATAACAAAAATAATATTTAAAAATCGAAGTATAGATCAAAATATTAAAAAGTTATATATGGAAAATGATAATATAAAGTATCTAATTAACATGAAAATAAATTTAAAAGATAACTATTCGCAAAAAGGACCTGATTATTTATAATATTCAATTTACTATTTACACTCTTTCTTATTTCTAAAATTTCTAATTTATCAAATTGTAATTCTGTATAATTTGTATGTAAAATTTGTAAACCCTTATTAATATCAAAATAATGATCCATAGCCAAAAGATGGTTAGAAAATTCAGAATAATTATTACTATTTAAACACCTTAAGTGTTTTTTAAATATTATTTTTGTTATCCTGACGAAGAAGCCATTGGCTTCGAAACATGTTGAATTTTTTCAATAAATAAGTGGTTTTAACAAAGTTAATTTATATCAATTACTTTTTTTAATTGATCACGAAAGAATAAATTGTAACCTGTTAGATGCCTCGCGGGCTTTCGTGTCAGAAAAAAGGCGCGGGTTCTGGAAGGTTAAACATATTACAGTACCTACCCAACGTATACAAAATAATTTATACGTAAAGTATTCTAAGAAAATGTGTAGCGAGCGATCAATATTAACGATTAGCTTGAATGTTTTATGTTGCAGATGAATGTTTGTTTACCTACATAAAAGAATTACAAAATACAAATAGATCAATGTTTAATGTTTACCTAAAATAACACAATACAAATGGTTCAATGTTTACATAAGATAATAATATAAACAGGTAGATAAATGTTTACGTAAAAAATATTTGGTGAAGTGTATTTAGGATTCATTCATTCAATGTAGTAATTGCACATTGTAACAGATAATCAGTGTGGAATCCAGGAAGAATTTTACAGCAATCCAATGGGAAAATATGGACTAAATTGAAAATTGAATTTGTTCGTAAACTGATAAGAATCAATGCAGTTTGCGTGATGAATAGGTTCTTCAGGTTGATGTAAAATTTAAATATAATAAGTATTGTACTCACAGTCCGAATTTGATGGGTTCCTCTTCATCGTACGAGGGAGTCAGAGGGGGGAGGAGGATAAAGATTGCCAGCGAAAACAAAAAGCCGCACAATCTCCTTTCCATATTACTATCTAAATTACGACATTTCTGCGAAGTCGACGTCCCGCAAATTGACAGGTTTCAGCTTCTGATCTGGTCGGGGGACGTTTGCGCTAATTCGGCGCAGGCTCGCGCGCGGCGCATGCGCGGTCGGACTACGTTATCTCCGACGGCGTGGAGACGCATACGTCACATTCGCAGTATCGATCGTTTTTTGAATAGTTTTATCAACGGAAAAGTTTGCGGGTTCAAGAAGATAATTACAACAAACGAGACATTAATTTTTCTGTTATTGCTTATCGTTACAGTTGCCGGCAAACTTCTTGAAATTTTACGGCGTAGTGGGGGGAAGTTTGCGCATGTACCATTCCACCAACGAGACCCAAATTTTGTCTTCTGCCAAAAAATTTCAAGAAGTTTTCCGGCAACTGTACCTACCTACCTTAAGGTTTTTAATTTAATTTATTTTTGCATTTTATTTTAAATTTTTTAAACGAATGTATAATATCGCAAAAATATTGTATCAAAATTTCAAGTCAATCGGAGCTAAATTGACGAAGTTATGAACATTTGAGCGAACTAGGGTTGCCAACCGCACTCTAAAATAGAGTATTGAACTCTATATCATGTAGGCGTACTCTATAATCTATAACACTAATAGAGGACACTAAAATACTATTTTTTACACAACGTTTACTATACTAGTGCCAGCCACGCGTATATGATGCATACCTATTATCGTAACCAAAAAAGTCGACTATTTACCTACTTTTATTATGCTGGTATTCCCAAGTTGGAAATCCCTACTCCCCAAGCCACACCCGGACGTTTCTGAACGCAGCCACTAATGTCAATCTGTGATGTCAATGTCACAAGTTGTCTTGAGGTTACGTTTATTTTGTCGCAAGAAAAAGTGAACTTAGAATGTTTGGAGTCGTACAATTCTTTTAAAAACAATGAAACATTGTTATGTGCTGCAAAAGTAGCAAAAAATACCTTTTCAAAAATTTGAATAAATGATACTCTTTTTTTATAAGTCCATACTCTTTATTTACCTCCTTTGAAATCAGATATACTCTATTTCAGACTATTTCTTCTAATTAAAGTTGGCAACCCTAGCTCACACTGATTTTCTATGTTCTATACCTGCTCGGGTTGCTGATGGCATAGATAAGATAATACTTATAATAGCTGAGGGGCGCGGAGCTTACCTGTTACCGGACGCGCTATTGTATTGGAAGAGTTTTGCGTAGACAGAGACAAAAACTCTTTGCTGTATGGACGACATCGATGACTTTGTGTAAATATAAAATAATTGTCGAGTTTTATTTTGGATTTTATAGTGTGCAAAACTTTAAAGCGTTTTTCTGAAACTTGTCATTGTTGAAGTCCGTGTACGCCATAACTTAAAATCTACTGGACCGATCGTTTTGAAATTTTGCACATTACTTCTTCACGTAATTCACCAGGTAACCCCTGGAGCATTTTTTTAAATAATTATTGATTTTTTTTAGCGAAAATAGGTGTTTTGGCTTCCAAATGAAAAATCGAAAAAAATAAATCTTCACGGCGCGGCGTTACCTTAAGAAACATTTACTTTACCGAGTGCATTTTGAATTTTTGGTTTTAGATGATTCTCTTTCAAGTTATGATGTACACCGCAAAACAACTTTTTTCGAGGCGCCTCCGGAGATTCACTGCCACTCGTTTAAATATAAATATTTTGCGATGAAAATTTTTAAAAATAATGTATTATCATGTAGAAATTAAGTAAACAAACTAGCACTTCCTGTACCGCCAAAAAAAATCTTGAAAACATGTCTTTTTTCACCGAATTAACCTTGCCCCCCCCCCCCCTTAATTCTAATATCATTTATTAAAAACCAAATTAATTAATCAATTAGAAAGACATACAGAAAAATCTAATTCACGGAAAAATATTTGGCTACTATTCTGTATGTCTTTCTAATTGATTAATTAATTTGGTTTTTAAAAAATTCCACAGAACTTAGTTCTGAAAAATTACAACTTCACAAATATGAATGTGTTCTTGAATATCTAATAGCATTAGTCAAATTTGTAACATTACAGCTGAAGGAAGACACTGATTAGCGTTATAAGCCATTATGCTTTCTTCTTCAATACGACTTGGACTACGAAGTGCAGCCATTTCTTCCTCTAATATAGCGATCATCGTATCGTCCGTGTACCTATCTGATAAAGAAAATCTTTCAGACTCCAATTTTCTCAAAGAACTTCGTTAATTCGAAGTTCAAGAGACCAAAAAAAACCATTTGGAATTTTGCAGAACCACGTTAATTCGAAATTTTAGGTACCAAAAAAAGATCGCGATGCCATTGCGAAATTCGCCAAAAACATAAAACTGAAAAACAGTTAATTTTGTAAAATTCATGCATATGTTTAAATAAATCTTTACAAAAACGCAATATTTAGGTATACTTTAAAGCAAAGATCACATTTCTATTACTAAAGTGCGTATTGACATATTTGCTGTTCTCACTTGCGAATTTTTTTTAGCATTTCGTCATGAGACAAGTCAGTAATAACATCTTACAAAGAAAATTTAACAACAAATACGGTTATTAGAAAAAATCGAACTAAAGACAACATTAAAAACGCGATAAAAACAATTCAAAACGCGTTTAGGTATGAGGAATTAGCGTAAACTAAAACTATCCATGCATATCGAGACAGACAACTAAAGAAAGTATTGAAATAAAAATCGGATACGATCGCGAAATTCGCCAAAAAAGGAATGGAATAATCCAAGATGATGGTCCCGTTGTTCATACAATGAAAATAAGTATTTCACTATATAATTTAACGTCCTGTTAATTTAATCTAACTAAAATAATCGTAATCTAAATTAAACAAACCAAACCTAATAACCTAATCTAACCAAACCTAATAACCTAACCTAACCTCATATATTGCCTATGAAATGTCAAAATATGCAGTGCATTTTTCGGAACTTTAAAGTGTAATGTCTTATTTAATACTTACTATTTAAACGTAAATTATCTTTCATTTTGTTATTAGCACATTCAATAATATAGTGAAATATTAATTTTCGTTGTATATGCAATGGTACCATTATCTTGGATTTAGCCGAAAAATGCCTGTTTTGCATACTTCAAGAAATCATTTCGAAAACTCTATATTTATTATGCAAACATCTACAAAGATCGCGACATTTCTATAATTAAAGTAGGTACCCGATATTGACATTTTTGTTGTTCTCACTTGCGTAAAAAATCGAAATATTTTTTCAACTTTATCAAATTTCAAAAAAAAAAATTTAAAAAAAAAATGTATTGATTGATAAATCTTTCGTATTTATTTATTTATTTATTTAATGATCATGGAAGACCAACGGCACAACAAAGAAGCATAGAAAACATTGATATGATGTAGATGGCCAATTACAGGTCTCCACATTTATACATTGCCAATTACCGGCATTTTCGAATTATCAGGGTTAATCTATACCTATAAAACTCGTCTGTCTGTCTGTTCTCTACACAAATCTACACCGTTTGTCCGATCTGATCCAAATTTTGCATATTTATTATTTAGGACCCGACGGATAACATAAGCGACATTTACCCCCTCCGCCCTTACCTCACATATATTTTTTGTACAATTCTACACCGTTTATTTATCCGTTTATTCTTTAAGACTCGTTGGTTAACATAGGCGACATTTCCGTCCTCCCCCTTTACCCCTTCCTCTCCCCCTGATATATTTTCAATGCAAATCTGTACTGTTCAACCGAATTTTGCATATATATTCTTTAGGACCTGGTGGCCACATTTCCCCCTCTGGACATCCCATCCATCCCAGCCTAGGTTAAACGGAAACATTGTTTTTTAGAGGCTTTGCAAAACAATGGAGGTCTTTTTTCCTCACAAACTTATTTTTATCTTAATCTTCAACAGCTAGTCTACTATGAAATTCACATTTTGGGACTTGTAGATTATAATAATTTCGAATTATCCAGGTTCGAATTAACGGAATTTTGCTGTATAATACATACGCCTCCCCCAACTCCCTCCAAGCTTCTCTGTTGCTGGCATTGCAGGACCATTGTCTGTCAGTTACCTACTACCTATATGTCATCAATCTTATGAGTCTAGCTTGCCCACATTTCGTCTTCCGGTCCGAGGTCTCATCTTTTTAACTTGTTCGTTATTTTCTCTCTCCTATCCCCTGCTATTTCAGTTATCTGGTGTCTCACAAGTTGATTTAGGGATAATCAGCATATTACTCATAAATAGATATCATTTAATCTCTTTCGTTATTTTTTTTATTTTCTTTACATATTATACAATCTTTTCATTGTTTAATCTTTTTATTTTTTACTTAACAACTTTTCATGTTAATAATCAACAACAATAATTAATTAAATACATTGACAGACACAGTAAGATCTACAAATATCTCCTAAAGTTATTTACAAATCTGAATTACATTATATTTTTAATGTCATGGTGACTTATCAAATAATTATATCCAATTCTATAATTACTGTACAAAATCCAGTTTATTAAAATTTCTCAGGTTCATTTTTTTATTTTCAATTTAATATATAGGGCCTGGTTTATTCAAGTTGGATTAAAATAAAAGTTCATTTAAAGCATAGATTTTTATAAAAATGGATAGTTTGATTGGTGAAGAACGCAAAAATCTATGCTTTAAACGAACTTTTACTTTAATCCAACTTGAAACAAACGGCCCTAAGTATGTAGAATTTGTAATGTGACCAATATCTATTGCTTAATTGTAAAAATTTCTTTAAATTTAATAATTAAATACAATACTTTAAGTTAAATAGTTTTATTTACAAAATAAATATAAACATAATAATAAACAACAATATACAATTAAACAGAGATTATTTTACAATTTTCTAAGAGAATATTGAATATTCTAATGTCAGTAATAAAGATATTTTTCTGAGCATTTAATCTTTATACAAAACATTTAAATGGAAGGCATAAATAAATGCATTATTTGTTATTGAATAACATAATAATATTTCCCTGTATAATATGTATATTTGAATTGAGTTGTACATGAAGAAAATATTCTATACATGTATCCAACATCAGATACTTCATATTAAATATGTTTACCGGCTTATAATTATTTTTGGGAATATTCTTAATCAAACGACTGGTACAACCATTGGAAATAAGATATCAACAGAACTCCTTTTTGAAAAGATGTCTTTTTAATGTCATGAAATTCTCAAAATGATAATACAGAACTTGAATCATATAATATATCTTTTCGATAACAAAATGAACCAGCATAGCAGCAGCATGAATATTGAAATACGAAGAACCCCACCCCGTCCACAGTCTTCGATTTCTAATTCCTGAAAAAAATTGTTAAGATTACAATCAAAATTTAAGGGAACAAAAATTTCAAATTATGCAAACCCTTTTAAGTAAAAATTCAAGGTAACAAATTTTCTTGAAATCGTGTGCGCTTGTGAAATTTGCAAAAATCGTAAAATTCATTAAAAAAGTCATTAATTTTGTGAAAAACATATGTATTTTTGCACATAAAGAAATTATTTTGAAAAACGTAATACATACATACCTACTTATTACGCTATGCAATGATTGCGTTATTTTTATTACTAAAGTACCTACCCAATATTAACATATTTACTGTTCTAACTTGCTAAAGAGATTTTTTTTCCGATTCATTGTGTTTGGAATCAAAAGTGTTTAGAAGTAATTACCTATCTTTGAACTTATGGAGGGCTTCTTCAATCTTTACTCGATTTTAACTTTCGATTCAGCCTTTTTTATCAGACCAACACAAGCAGAGTTATTAGATATAGGTACGATCGTCTAAAAATATCTAATAAGCCAGTAATAACTTCTTTCAAAGAAAATTAAGCATTTTAATAACAACATTATATAAAATGCAGGTCTAATATTTTTTGCTAGATATTTTGAAATTTGATTTGAAAATTTATTAATGTATAAAATTCTTCCCCAATTATCGTTATTATTATTTATATTTATCTGTGAATTGTATAAAAATTGGTTAGTTATATTTTTCTCTCATTTATTTTTAAAAATTTTATCAATTGATTCTGTATTGTATCCATTATTAAATGCGATTTGTTTTATTGTATTTAATTCAATTTGAAAATTAGAGTGAGACAAAGGTACATTGACAAGAGTATAAAATATATACCTATATATTTATTTGACTTTGATTCCTAGATAATATATTTTTAAATACGTTTAACATTGGCCAAATGCACAATCAAAAAGTGTACTCTTATGCATATGTATTGAAGTTCTATTTTTGTATGAATAATTGTGTGAAAGTAACCAAATTCACTGCATAACGTACAATCCGCAACTGAACAGAAAATAACATACCAGGGGATGATCGGTGTAGCAACCTTCGAGCCTCCTCCGAGGCAGCCCCGCGAGTTGTAACTTGTGACAGGGTGCTCCATCGAGTCCCTCCTCGATGGGTCGCGCAGCTGCTTGGATTCTCTTGTAGCAGGAAGGGTACATAGTGTTGACCACTACGAGCACTAAGTTACTGTAGGGTATGCGCTTCACAAAGTAGGGCCTGTAAATCATTTAAAATGCTCGAGTGCTCTTTTAAAGTTGTCAGGAAATTAGTTCGGGACAATTTAGTTTAGAAAGTACAAGTTTTCAGTTTACATTTTATATTGAATAGGTCTGTAAGAAATAAAAAATCTTTTTTCAACACTTCACTAACTTCACTCTCTAAACGGCAAAGGCTCTAAATCATAAATTGTAATGCCAACATAATTTATTCTCCAATAATAGTTATCTACCTTTGTTTGACAGATAAGGTACTTGTTTCAAAGAGCGCTCAGAGATGGCGCCAAACCCTCACACGAAAGTGGCTGTCAATATATTAAGTACCCCAAGGATGCAGCCCAGTTATACTAAGGGCCGGTTGTTTCAAGTTGGATTAAAGTAAGCGTTCTTTTAAAGCATAGATTTTTATGTTCTCCACCAATCAGACCATCCGTTTTCGTAAAAATCTATGCTTTAATTGACCGCTTACTTTGATCGAACTTGAAACAACCGGGCCTAAGAGATGGCACCACTTTCGCTGGTAAATTATCAATGGAACATGACTAAAAATGTTTAAGTATTACAGAATACAAATCCTTTGGCATGTTCTGCGCTGTTGTGAATACAGTACAAATACAGACATCATACAAAGATCTTAACTGATCTTAAGTCCGAGCCTTTGGCCTTCGCTAGCTGGCTTACAAAATGTAACTAACAGAGGATCTAGTCTGGGGACCCGGTAAAGGAATCTGTAGTTACTCCAGTAGCGACGAGAGGACAGCAACCCACGGAGGACCTGGTCTGGGGACCCAGCAGCAGCACCCGGGATGGTCACCGAGGATTACTCGTCATTTGTACCCACGCCCCTGAGAAGTGTACCCAATTGGGCGAGTGGATAGAACGCCGTCCGGTCAACCGCGTTATAAAATGCAATATTTTACAGAGAAATCAATTCTAAAACTATATAATTTTAAAATTCTCCTAGATACATACAATAAATTATCAATAATAATAAAAAATTTATAGTCCAATATACAATTAAACTAAAAAATCAAATTTTATCATCACCTAGAGCAGTTTGTAGGTCCATTAGCCATGAACCCGTCTCCGTGTATAAAGCGATGCTGCTGAAGCACAAACAGATTGGCCTGCCTGTCACATGGGAAATTCTGCTGCACCCACACGGGCTCCCGTGGTCTGCTGAAGTACTCTTCTTCCTCCAGATCGAAGCCCTTGCGCATCTTCCTCGGAGGTGGGGTTCCCCGGGGTGGCCCTCCATCCTCGCCTGTCGAGGCGTAATCGTCGTAGTAATCTGTCAGACACGCGTGCGAGCACACATTCAAATGTTAATGCCATTAGTTGGTTAGTGGTCGCATGCGCGGAGCGGGCAGCGAGCAGCGCTGCCAGCGTTAGTCGCGGAACATGAACAATTGTGTGGATGCATTATTCCGAGATTCTAATTATTATCAAACATCGAGATGCTAACCTTTTGATTATGAGAGCTGGTAACACCTTTATTCATCTGGTTTAATTGTTGAACTTTTCAAAGACCATTAATAAATACATACTCAAACATTCACGACACAAAAACATAAATACATGTAGTTAAAAGTTTTACCTGATCAATGTTTTGTATCACATATCACATACATATATATATAAAAGAAATTCTGAGATCTGAGAAATGCTGTAAACTGTAGAAATCTCACTGAAAAATTCACAATAATAATATGTATATCTATAATAATTTTAAATTAAATAAACTTATTTCCATACTCTGCACTATATCTGATGATTGCTTACACAGGTACGGCATAGCAAATTACTTATTTAGAAATTCAATTAAAAAAAGTAATTCAGATATATATTTTATTCTTTGAACAGCATCAAGTACAAGATTTAAATTTTATGTTTGCAAAGTTTTAAAGATGGCATCAGGCAGATGGCGTCCATTATTCTCAATACACTGCGTTATCAAACTCGGGAGTTTTGTTCAACTTTTTCCAGCATCTGGACGGGTATGTTGCGGACAGCTTTACAAATGTTGTTCTTCAGATGAGGCAGAGTCCTAGGATGATCGTTGTAAACAAGTTATTTTAGATAACTCCATTAAAAATAGTCACAGGGAGCTAAATCAGGAACCGTGCTAGCCAGTGCAGATCGCTCCTCCGCCGCAAAACAGTCATTGACACTCGAGCTTTGTGTACCGTGGAACCGTCCTGCTGGAACCATACATCTCCCACATCCATCTTCATGAAGGGTTCGCCTCACAATGAGCAACCTAACCTCAGCTGCATGTTTGCGGACCGAGCACTGAGGAGATCGCAAAACAGAAAGCCTTGCCATGTCAATGTTTTGGGGTGAACTTGCTGTTTGTGGAAGCCCAGGTTTTTTTCTTTACATCACCAGTTTCCCTTAAGTTCTTTACCTATGAAACAATCAACTGCCGGTCAGGAACGCGACCATGAGGAGCAATATTGAAATGAATAGGGAATGCACGTTGCGTGACGATAATTGAGCGACCGTTAGAAAAGTATATCTCGACGTGCTCCTCCTTAGTCCACTCCATGATGCTGACTAAAATAAGCGGAGCTGCAACTTTACGCCCTGCCCTCTTGAATGTGCCTATCCCCACTCTCCTAGGAGCAACCATCACTTTAGAGCGCCCAATTCAAATAAGCAAGTTGCTTTGCCCCACCCGTATAGAGTATTTAAAATAATGCATTTAATCAATATATGTATATACTTATATATGAATATATAAAGAAAATCAATATAATATAGAGAGAAGATATTATCACAAATAGTGCAAGGCAAAAATAAAGAATCAAAGTTAAACTCTAAACAACATCAACAGGTATCTGCTAAGGTCACAAAAATAATAATGACTCAGTTCCCAACGTAACCCATAAACCAATTCAATAATATAATTGTTTCAATATAAACAATTTATAGGGAATTTTTTTTAACTTTGTGAGTCATTTCTGAATTCAAAATTTTGATTCTCAATCATCCCCTCATTGTAAAAGAAGCACTAATTGTGTATTGAGATATATTAAAACAGAAAATAGAGAGGACGTACACAAGCAAAAAAGTTCACAGAAACAAACTCCTATAATTTTTATAGAGTAAAAATTCATAAAACTAAAAATTGTATTTAAAAATATACCTGAGCAAGAACAGATAAACTAGAATTAAATATGTTATTGTATTGAGCACTCGCATGTTGCCGGGCTATTCAGGGACGTAACTAAAAAAATTAGGTTCCGATGCAAAATGGAAAAAAGCAGTGATGCAATGAATACTACTTTCACAAATACAAATACGAATATCAAGCCTACTATTCGGCGAATACGAATATGAATAATACAACAAATAATACACCACTGTTCTTTTTTTACTAAGAGATTTAATAATTAAAATTTACCACCGGCAAATTTTTGTTCAAAGAGCACAACATTTGTTTTACCCGTTTGTACATTCCCAGCGGTCAAAAATAAATATGTATCACTTTTTTCACGCTTACGAGATGTCATGTTATTAGATTTAATTTGAAATCATTTTATAAGAGTCAACACTTTTGCAAACAACGGAAATAAAATTGAACGAATAATACGTATTACAAAACATAAACTACATGAAATGAGCACCTAACCTTATTAATAACCCAACGAAACTAGATGTAAGAACTCATGTTATGCTGTGAAACAAGTAACAATTGACAACTTGAGAACTCAACAAATCCATTCATTCAATGTTAGGTGAATCCCCGATAATAGAGTGCGTAGTTGTGTTCAGATACACGGTGCACAGCATATCAATGATGATATTCAGCGGATACGAATATGTATTCAGTAAATATCTACTACTCGGTGAATGCAAATATTCAGTAAATATCTACTATTCGGCGAATACGAATATTCGTATTCGTTGCGTGACTAGAAGAAAGCTGTATGTATATGTTTGGTACAGCTTACATAATTTATTACTGTGGTAGATTTTGAAAAGTATGGTCCTTATTAGCTTTGGGAAAAGTACGGACACTTGAGATATATGTACAAAAGTATTGTAGAGCATGAATCAAAGTGGCCCCTGTATTATTTAGGCCCCATATCATCAGCTGCATTGGATAGTTACACTATTATGAATCTCAGTAGGTAACCTTTAAAAATTAGATGAAATTTGTATGATCTTTTTTACTTGTATATATTCCATCTATTACATACATTGCCCAGAATACATATAAATGCAAACATTACAGATACAGTAAAACCTTATTAATTCAAGCCCCCATAATTCAAATTTTGCTATAATTTGAAATTTTAAAACCTTACAAGTCCTAAAATGATAATGTTGTAGTACATTAACCCCGATAATTCGAAAACCCCGGTAATTCGTGATTCGAAAGAATTTTTAGCCCCTTACACCGTAAATCAATACATTTATTCGCATAATTCGAATTTTTATAAAGTTTGACGAAGTTTAAAAAATATTTAAATTTTTAGTTAAATTTTTTAATTAAGTGAGAACAACAAATATATCAATACCGGGTACTTCAGTAATATAAATGTCGCGATCTCTATGTTAGTACATATAATAAATATTGCATTTTCGAAATTATTCCTCGAAATATGCAAAAATACAGACATTTTTCACAAAATTAATTGGTTATTTCGTAGGTTTTACGATTTTTGGCGAATTTCACAATCGTATCGGATTTTTTTCCCTTGAATTTCGAATTAACGAGGTTCTTCGTAGTTCAAAATGTTTTTTTTAGTCCCTTGAATTTCGAATTAATTAAGTTCTACTGTATTAAAGACATACTGTAGTGAGTAATGCAAGATTATCGTGAAAAGTAGTGCTTTGTGTTAAGAGAAATCTGAAGAAGCGATAGAAAAGACGGACAGACCGATTAAAATGTTGTGCATTATTTGATCAAAGCCAATTAATATGGTAGCATGTTAATCTCAAAAGTGACAATAATTTCAACAAACATGTTTTTAAAAAAAAAAATATTTGACACCTTGATACGAATGAAAATGTTTAAATTACATTACAGAAATTTATACATATTTCAAAGCATTTTTGATTGCAGAGATTAAGATGAATTGTTTTGCATATTAATTTTTAAACTTTATTCAATTTAATAAATTCCTTCTTCATTCATGATGATTTTATGGCGTATTGTGGAATCGTTTAAATTAATTATGATGTTTATGATACATTTTTTTTATTCCAAGCTTTCAATGTTTGCAATATTTTATAGAGAAAGTAATTTTGGTTATTGAGCTTTATAGTTTATTTACATGTGAATTTTGAAGACTCGTATTTTTTATGTTATCATGTGATCTTTGCCAGTGAACATAATTATTAATTTAAAAATAACAAATTTTATATAAACCATATTTGTTGTCTAATAACTAAGTTATTCATCCATATTCTGAAAATAACAATGTCTGGATCTTTAAGATCTTTATCCCAACACTTAATAGACGATAATAAAAATTAAAAATGTCCAGAGCGGATTTTGTAATTCTACGGCTCAAATACACTGTCTTAAAAGATGGTATAAGAAAGATTGTTCTTTTCAATCGTATTAATTTCTTCATCCACAGCATCCAGAAGAAATATCATGGCTAAACTTGTCATGACCACGTTCGGCGTTACCGCGTATTCAAATCTTCCCATCTTGACATTTGACAGATAACAATTTACATCTTTCTCCCTCCCTCATAGAAACAAACACCGACGTAAAGCTATGTCTTGTTTATTTTTAATTTTTATTATCGTCTATTAAGTGTTGGGATAAAGATCTTAAAGATCCAGACATTGTTATTTTCAGAATCGGGCCGAATGTGCGTGTTAACTAAGTAAATACAACGTCCGTCCTGATGGAAATACAATGGTATCAAAACCAATTATCGTTAACGATAAATGATATTTATATAAGTTTGTTAGTTTTTAAATTAATACTTTAAGTTTTTATTATCTGTATTCCTCCCAACTTTTTCCATCAACCCATGTATAGCTTGATTGGTGTAAAGTGATTTATGTATAGGTATTGAAGAGTCTTTTGACTTCATATCTGGTATCTTCTTACCCTCATCTTCCATCGGTTGCGAGCAGACTGAGAGAGGACTCCAGAGGAAAGAAAGATTGGCTTGTAACACAAGATGAGCCAACTGCGCACAGAACCAGTTCAGCATAATAGTCATCAACTGAAAAGGCTGAAATAAAACCATGGTGACATGATACTAATGTTCCTAATAATTATTTATATTAATTTGTGAATATTAATTAACAAAAAAATATTGATTGTATTATTTGTATGTATCTTCTACTTATATTATTTGATTAATTACACCTACATGTTTCAGAGAAAAAAGGTTTTTCATCTACGATGTTGCTGAATCAATTGAAAAAATATCAATTAACAGTTATGAAAAAATTATAATTAATTCAAATAAATATTCTTACAGTGGAGAGTATGTTTCCAATGCTGCTTTTCATAACCGTTTTGAAACAGACACCTTGTAAGTCAAAAACGCTGACTTTCTGGAAAATATCTGCATTGACCATGGCGTCCATTATAGCCCCTTCAACTTCTCCGAAGAATTTCCCCGTGTCATTGTGTGTCTCAGAGATAATAATATAACCGGAGCTGTCAATTACGTAGCAGTCCTGCTCGTCAGACTCGCATGTCTTCATACAGCCCTCACACTATCAATCAGATGTAAAAAACGAAATAAGAAATCAGATATAAAAAAACATATTCGTAGGCACAATATCTTTTTTGAGAAATGAGTATGTTAAAGTTGTTGATCAAATAATGGTTTGCTTTAAAAAAACTGATGAAATGCATGCAAATGAATAGTAGGTTGAGATGTGTGTATCTACAAAAATATATATCTAAAATAATCTAAACTGTCCTGTGTATGTTTCCATACTTTTAAATATTTAAAAGTAGCTTAATGAAAAATTAGGTTGGAAGACTTAAAATTTGTTGACTGTTTAGGAACGTGTCAAATAACTATTTTTTACACATTATGTATACGGAAATATCCTATTAGGGGCCATTCAAGTATTACGTAAGCAGAATTTTAGTAATTTTTAACCTCCCCTCCCCCTTGTCAGCAAAAGTAAGCAAAGCTCTTCCTCCCCCCTCCTATGCTTACGTAATCATTGGTATATATTTTTATTTGGTATTTATATTTTATATACAAGTGGGGTTGCCATATTATGTGTTTAAATCAGTATCTACTACATTTTACAAAAAAAAATGATGAAAAATAGATTTTCTTTCTAATGTAACCATAAAACTTCGCGTGAGAGCGAATAAGCAATATCAATTATTTTGGGGAATCCATGAACATGCTTTTCGCTTTTGAGTATAGACAAGTAGGGTTGCCATATGAGTTCAAATCAGAATCTACTAAATTTTGCTGAACAATCAGAAAAAGTAAGTAAATATAGATGATGTAATCACCATCCAGACCCCCCAGTCCCCCATATCATCAAAAATATGCAAAGCTAAGACTCCCCCACCCCCCTTTACTGCTTACGTAATATTTGAATGGCCCCTTATTGAATTTTAAAAAGTTACTCAATGGGCAATTTTATTAAATCATAGAATTAAGAGATAAATTTAGAAGAGATTTGAAAGGAGACGAAACCTTGGTACGAGAAGTGATTTCCATAAATCTTTGATGCAGCAGCCGATGAGAAAACTGATACCCGAGAACGGCAGCTGGAGCCTGCAAACCGCCATCCCTCGGGAATACAGCGTGACTGGCAGTCACAATAACTTCTTCCGGATTTTGGCATCCAGCATCAAAGTCCACAGAAAATACAAAAGTCTCCGCCTCCACTGTGTGTTGAAGGACAGCACTTTTGTACCACGTCTCGTCTATTGCTGTTGTATGGTAGTCCCCAAATTCTCTAAACATTTTTTATCACATTGTACAAAAGCAAATACATACCTATGTATTTTATTTTTTATTATTATTTTTTATTTTTTTATTTTGGGAATCTCAACAGTATACAATTTATTATAATAATACATAACGTATTGGGTAATTCGTAGACCAATTATAGAGATCCATGGCATAAAATGTTAAGTCAAGCAATAAAGAGAACATATATTAAATAGAGGTATAGGAGTGGGAGTTAGAGGGGGAAGTGGAGTGAGGTGTATGGAATTGTGGCTGAGTGGAGTGCGTATGTATTCTGTGCGTGATGTTGTATACAGATATGGGGGTACGTGTAAAGAGTGATGAGAGTTTGGCTGTATTTGTGTGTGTGTATGATGATGGTCGGTCTCAGTTAATCCGGTGAAGATATAGAAACTAGTAATATAAGCGGTTTAAATACGATTTTTAAGAGCTGAGATGTTGGTATTAAATATATCAATGTCATTGAAGTGTTCATTGTATGCTTTGCATGTTCGCTGGATGAATGAATGAATGTATTTATCTAAATGCATAACACTACTCTAAAGTTTTTATTACAAATATGACTTAGATTTAAATCAAGTAGTCTTAAATATCTGAGCATTTGATATCAATTATTATGTGTATTTTCATTATTGATGTACTTCATTATTGTTTGCTATTAATTGCAAAGACTATTTAGAGACAATATTAAAAAAATGTGTCATAAATATACTTTTAGTGTGTCATTAATTTTGCGAGTAATACTTACGAGTCTGTATTACTTTCATCTTCCCCGAAAACAAATTGCCATCTTGTGAGCCCACTCATGGTGGCAGCAAACCTCAGTGAGGCATTGTAACGTAAAAAGAGCTGCTCTTCAGCTTCATCCTTGAAGGACCAAGTATTATACGAAGGGTCTGTCACTTTGGCATCAAAAACCAATAGTTGTACCAGTTCTTTATTGCAATAGTAGTCATCATCATCTAAAGATTTACGGCCACAGTTTACTGAAAAAAAAAATTACGCTTCCAAGTTATAAAATAAAGTACAATGAAAATAGGAAAATTAAAAACCTCTAAAATTATTTGGTTAAAAACTAAAATGTTTTCATATTATTTTTCCTTACAATCTGGTTCATCGCTGGGATCCACATTCGGCTCTGGTTCATACTGCTGTGACCACTTCCAGTTAGGTTCTCCCATTTTATGCAGGAAATGAAGCAGCTCCGCTTCGGGATTATCAAACTCATGTCCTTCCAAATAATGATACTTACAGTATACCCTAAGAAAACAATTTAAATTAGAAAAATAGTAAAGCCCCGATGACAATCAGACTTTGGTTGTTGCCATACGGAGAGGATGACCGAACGGCGAACATTGTAGTCTTGGGTGTATACCAAACTAATATGTAGTAATAAAATAAAATGAAGTGATAATGTTAGCAGCGACACGATGTGTCTAAGAGCTCGTTCAGGCATGCGGGAATTGTGCGATTGCAAAACGCGCATTTTGAAACCGCAGATTTGTGTCATGTGTTCAGACAGCCGCGGTTAGTAAGCGATTTGTATGCGCAAATAATGTCAGTAATGAACGTCACTTTGACAGCTCCGGTGCCGTTCTCTATCTTTCAATATCAGAGATATATTCGCTCATTATTTTGTGAACGACGGCCGTGTTCCATGGCAAGACTCAAAAATATCATTCTGTCAGTTCATTTTTTGTGAATAAATACCTACTTACCTACCAAAAACACTATTTTTATTCAACGTATCTTCGCCGTTTCCAAATATCTCTACCAACTCCTGCCAAGCATGGTTCTTAGTAATTTTATTTGAGTAATCATCATACTGAAGATCCCCCATTGCAGGTCTTCACTCCACTTCATCAATAAACAGTTCAGTGTCCAAGCGATCCATAACGAGCTCACGCGTGCACCTGTTGTAACGTGCGAACCGTGCAGTGCCCGCAACGCAACTAAGCGCTCTCGAAAGGCTCCATAGTAATAGAATCACGCGGACGCCGCGCGAGTCTATTTTCTAGCGGTTGAGTGACGAGCACCGTGTGGTTTGACTCACCGCGCGGTTACGTCTGAACGATTACATACAAACCTACATAAATAAGACCTGCGCGGATACCACGCGATTCTGAAAGCGTGCAGTTCCCGCTGTGTCTGACAAGCCCTAATATTTTCCTCCAAAATTGCAGAGAAACAGCCCAAAACAGATAGAAACTCACCGGGGGTTCTAGAGACTATAATGAGTGAGAAGAGCCCCTCTGCATGATTTAATGCAAAATGAGTCATTTACGAGGAATAAAATGTATGACATAATTATGCTAGCATGCAGTACATTTTTAATAATTATGATCTTACCATTTTGGATGAACCTTCCAATTGTCTCCCAGAAAAAAATTCTCAACCTTCAGCCCGAGGTGCTGATTTCTTTTTATTTCATCTCCCACCTTAATCCAAGTGTTACCGTATCCGTGGGGCAACACTATTCCTAATGAGAATGGAGTTTTAGGTAACGGTGCATAGTAGTAATCTTGCTTTTCTCTAGAAACTCTCCTCATTTTATCATAATGAAAGCGAACTCCTATTCCAAGCATGGATCCCTCGGCATCACCTACCATGGCCTCTCGCAGATCCAGTATGGTACGACCAAGCTCGCGGACTCCAAGGTCATCATCCATCATTTCCACTTCCACAATATCAATGCTATTGTAATTTTCTTTAAGGATGCCTTTGTACTGTAAACAGAAAATAAAATTTGATATTGAAATGATAACAGTTATCGTTTACACCTGTCGATGGGAAATTCTGTCCTTCCCAAAATTAGTAAAGAAATCTTAATATTTTTTAATATTAACGTGCGTTTTATACTAAAATTTCAATTAAATACTACCCCATGAATGTTGATAGAAAATAAAATTACGATTTCATAGTTTGTTACACTTTCAAAATACTGTTTTATTCATAAATGAACACAACTCTTCTGCGTGTGGTATTCTGGGATATCTACCACTTTCTGATCCCATTGCAGGGTCCATCAACAGAGCTGATATGCTGATGGTTACCCTGCAATGGGATCCGAAACGCCGGTCAGAGAAGTCAGACATACACGGCGGAATATCCCAGAAAACTACATGCAGAAGTTTCTGAACGCCCATGAGAACCTGAGAACAATATTTTAATATTTCGAAATTTTCATGATTAACTTTCTGGAAGTTCATTGTAAATAACTATGAATAGAACACAACGTTGTTTACTACGCACAATGACAGTTTAATTTAATTAATTAATTAAAACGTTTTCGATGCTTACTGCATCATCTTCAGTAATATACTAACTTAAGACTAGAAGACATTTTATCTACTACATAGGGGCGGAAGTTGTCGGGAGTGGGAGAGGGGCAGGCGGAAAGTGAAAGTGGTTGCTGGGAGGGGCTAGTCTGGTAAGAAGGGGGGATGTAATAGGTGGTGTTTGTATGTTTAAGGCCTTATCACTATTTAGATGAATTTCTATATTTTCCAAGATGTCCAATTTCTTTCCTTTTTTTGCATACATGCAACACCTCCACGTTATCATACTTGAAGTGATGTCCCTCTGATCTAACATGGTCTGCGATCTCTGAATTAATATTGAAATTTTTTATCCCTTTAAAATGTTCATCTATTCGCGTTTTTATTTTTCTTCCGGTTTGTCCTATATAGCATGATTAGCAGTTCCCACAGTTAATTTTATAAACCCCACTATTATCTAGATGTCCTGTTTTAGTTTTATTATTGAAAATGTATTTCTTAATGGTGTTGTTTGTGTAGAACGCGGGTCTGAACTTTCTATCTTCACATAAAAAAGATATAGAAATTCATCTAAATAGTGATAAGGCCTTAAACATACAAACACCACCTATTACATCCCCCCTTCTTACCATACTAGCCCCTCCCAGCAACCACTTTCACTTTCCGCCTGCCCCTCCCCCACTCCCGACAACTCCCACCCCTATCTAGTTGATAAAATGTCTTCTAGTCTTAAATTAGTATATTACTGAAGATGATGCAGTAAGCATCGAAAACGTTTTAATTTATTTATTTAATTAAACTGTCATTGTGCGAAGTAAACAACGTTGTATTCTATTCATAGTTATTAACCTGAGAACATTTATTAACACAACTCTTAATTATTATTATCAATTATATCATATTATGTTCTCCACTCTTTGTGCAAAATAAGTCCCATAATTGTGTTTGATATATAATGTTATACATTGCACATTAGAAAATTTGGGAACATTTTGAATATACTGTAATAGAATATTGCTATGGGTATTTAGGATCTTTGCCAACAGGTATGAAATATCAAGTTCAATGTAGGGGTGGTGTGATGTGCGTTTGAAACATGTAATGCGTTTTTACATCTTACCACTGGTCGGAGATCAGGATGCAACAGGAGGTAGCCATTGTTGCTTACAATAAAAGAGTATCCATTTACTCCAAGCTGAAACATGGAGATTTGATACAAAAATATTTAATTAATACTCTTACTATCTTCCTAAGATACAATTTCACATTACATATTATGAATGTATATATTATGACATGTTTAATTTATTCTGGATCAATCCAATGAATGATCTATCTCATGAAATCAATATCCCTTTTATATAACAATACAACATGGAATTGAATACTTCATTGAATATTGTGACTCTTAAAATACACTTAATAAATTTGAGTAGCTTGTTGGTCTTGTGGTTAGGACTCTCGCCTCGTGATCCAAGAGTCGTGGGTTCGAACCTCACTCCAGACCAGCAAGGTAGTCCTATTTTCATAGCACAAGCGTTTAGCTTAGTTTGAAAATAGTAAGAATATTCATGTGACACGTATTCCGTGTTCGCATCGCTATTTGAAAAAATATGGAAAAATAAATACTTTGTAGGGTAGGGTCAGCTTGTCGATGTCCTCCACAGGAACGTCAGTTCCGGCGACTCCCAGCAAGTCGGCAGTCTGGGTATCATTTTTCTTATTAACCTTAGTATCGTATAAAGGTATTGCAACTGACGTCATCAACCTATACTCTTCGCGATGGATATTGTCCTCGTTTTCACTATGCTGAAAAATATTTTGTATTCTTAAAAAATAAACAATAATCTGTCAGGTAAATTAGAAATGTAAAAATGGTCAAATCTCATGCACTGAAGAAAACATGGAGGGGAAGGGTCGCTTTACATGCCATGATGTATATTTTGAGAGGTAATTTACAAGAATGATCTCTGTGGCATCGCTCTTGTCCCTGATTCTTCCTGCTGGGACTATTAACTCTGGGCTACATTTTTTCTTATAGTTCTAAGCATGTTACCCAGAAGATTCTGCTCATACTATGGTCGGCACACCAGTGCTTCTGACGATTCACACCAGTTTTTGTCAGTCTTGTGGCTAACACTCAATGAAGCCACTACCACTTAACTGGAACACACACCTATGGCTTATCATGGACAAACCTCAAAAGAACTGTACATGTAGATAAATAATTGAATTAATGATTAAACTATGTGCTGTTTCATAAAGTACACACCTGAGTATAAAAATTCTAACATACGTACATATATGGCGGATGTCAAAAGTAAAGTATGATACATTTACAGGTAAATAAAATACCATAATTGTTTACATCTTGAATTACCTACTTGATAAATACATATGTGAAAAACACAATACAAGAGTATCTCATAACTTCCACATTAATTCGACTGGACAACAAATCACAAGCAGTCACGACTCATTTACAGAAAATTAAAATTACTTTAATTAGAATTACCACTGTCGGTTTTGAACATTAGAACTAACAGGTTTAAGAAAGCAAATATTTAACTAATACAAATGTGTAAACATTTTTATATTTTATTTCCATTATTTAAATATTATTTTTAACATGTTCCAGGCCAGCGTTGCATATAGGTAAACAAAGGAGCGCATACTGAATGCACGACTTGGGTGCGAAATAGGTTAAGGTCTTCCCAGGTTTCTTATATTAATTTTAAAAATTATCATCTGCATAGACAGGTATATAGTGTGCTATGTCTTAGCAGTCTACAATTTTGCTGTCTTTTGCATTTTTCTTAGAAATTAACATTTGTAATGTTTATAATGTAATTTAACATGTTTAAAGAGTGCATTCAAAACTCACACATAATTACTCAATAAAAATATGTATATTATAAAGTGTACTATGAAACATTATTATTACTTCATGCATGATTATATTTGCTGAAGGTGTCATATTTTCTCAAGACAAAGTCTACATTGAAGGATAATGTGAGAGAAGAAGAGGTTGAGGGAGATTTTATTCTAGTTTAGCCAGTTGAGGTCATTTAGTCTTAATCCATTCACAGATACAACCGGATAAAATTATTTTAAGGTTTATTAGATATGTATCTTGTAAGTCATATGTATTATATTGTAAAACGAGTAAAAATCAAAGTTTGTAACGTGACATGTGTTTGCATAGCTTCACAATGCCTGAAGTCTTCTACATGTGAAATTCATTTTGAAAATATTATAAGACAGGAATATCCTTATCCAATTATATAATAGCAAAATTTATATTTGTATCAGGGTTTCAAATTTGGTGACAAAACGTAAGGTTAGGTTATGTTTGCTGCTCAGCAGCGTGCAGGATTGTAAGGCATTTAAGGTAATGTTTACAGTATGTAGAGGACCTAATCTAAAGTCCTATAACACGTGTCTTCGAAATGAAATTTTGGATATCACTGTGATAAAAACATGCTATAGTCAATATCCACTGTCTGCTTATGTCGTAATATTATTATTTGAGTTCTGGAAATGTACAAGGGAGGCATCAGTGGCATAACCTCCCCTTAGGCACTGGGAGCAGATTTCACGTTTGTGCTCTTTGTATACATAATCATTGTTGAGATAAAAAAAATTATAGCTATTCATACTGAGAAACGCACTACAAGGGATGTTTAAGAAAATTAAATTAAAAATTAACTGTAACTTTTTCGATCAGTTGTGACTGTTTATGAATTATTTAATATGTCAATAAACTTATTTTACTGTAGGACTAAAAGACCGAGGGATCGGGCCCCAAATTATTAATTACTCTGCGCATCTAATGTCAAAATTTTCATGAAGTAATAATTGATTTTGAAAACATAAAACAAGATCAATATTTTTATGAAAATTTTTAATAAATGTTTTTCAAAGCCCCCAATATTCATTAGTCCAGGGCCCCCCCTCTGGCCCTGTTTGTTAGGCCATAACTTAAAACCTGATAATATACATATTTCATTGATGATATAAACTGTTCTGGTTCCAAATAATACCATAATATATCACATTTTTAACAAAGTCCAAATTTAACAATCCTTCTTGGCTTTGAAAAATGTGTTCCAACTCCTCGGTAGTTATGCCACTGAAAGGTATGATAAATTGATTGTGGATAAAAAAATCCTGTAAAGTGTGAAAATGTAAGACCAGAGGGTTTCCTTTACGTCCGTTATATTGGATTTTAAAGGCGGGACAACTTTTAATAATCATTACGAATTCTTAAAATCAGTCAAGAAATATCTAGGGTGACTACTCATTCCCACTCCGGGGTCAAGGTTCTCAAATACCTTTCTTCTGGACTGAGTATAACTCGTCTGACAACCGTGTCTTTTATACCTTTCTATATTTCTAGCACGTTCAAAGAGTCGCTCTCTTTTTTTGAAACTATCAGCTATGTCCCACAGCCACGTGGAAACCTTTGGATCCTATCAGAAAAACATGAGTTATTAAAGTATCAATGCAAAACACATTATTGGCCAAGAATAAATTCAATCTTACGGTTATGTCAGCGTATGCATGGGTCCAGGTTATTGGGTGGTCTACTTCTTGCAGAACAAGAGGTCTGGCTATGACTGGTATGTATTTTAAAACCTTTTCTTGCACTTCGTCGAGTGACTGAATGTGGACGTAGTAACCTGCAATATTAAAACAATTCAATACTATACAGTAAAACCCCGTTAATTCGAACTCCAATAATTCGAAATTCTCCATAATTCGAAATTTTTAAAACTTTTAAGTCCCAAATTATGAATTTCATGGTAAATTAACCCCGATAATTCGAAAACCCCGGTAATTCGTAATTCGAAATATTTTTTAGCCCCTTGCGCCGCAAATCGATACATTTTAGTTCTCGTTCGATTTTTTTTTTAAATTTGACGAAATTGAAAAAATATTTCGAGTTTTTTCGCAACTGAGAACAACAAATATGTCAATATTGGGTACTTTGAAATGTCGCAATCTTTTTATTAGCATAATAAACATTGCGTTTTCGAAATGATTTCTTGAAATATGAAAAACAGACATTTTTCACAAAATTAATGGCTTTTTCGTGAGTTTTACGATTCTTGGCGTATTTCGCAATCAATTCACGGCACCTTATGGAATGCCCCTTTTCTGTACATATTGTGTCGCGATCCCTAAAATTGGGGAATCCTGTGTATGCTTTCTTCAGTTGGCTGCTTTGATATGCGCAGATAGTTTAGTTTGCGGCATTTGCGCTAATCTTCTACCTAAACGCGTTTTAAATTGTTTTTCATGTTTTTAAATTAGGGATGGGTAAACGAAAAAAAATATCGATATATAACGAATCGATATTTTTAAAAAGTATCGAAAATAATCGATATACATTGTGAAAAACATATCAATATATCGATATTTATCGATATCATTTTTTCAAAAATGTAAGGGGAATAAGCTTTTGGCGACTAAAAAAAAAAGGTCGCCAGAAAAAAAGTGAAAAAAAGATACCCAAATAAAGGTATATAGAAAAAACTATCGATATATCGAAAAAAAATATATCGATGACCAAATAAAAGTGAAAAAGATACCCCAAAAAAAGGTCACCAGAAAAAAAAAAAGGTCGCCAAAAAATGACCAAAACTAAAAAAGTCGCCCAAGATAAAAATATCGGTTATCCCAGAAAAAAATATCGATGTATCAAAAAAAATATCGATATTCGATATATCGCGAAAAAATATATCGACGATAAATATCGATATTTTTTACCCATCTCTATTTTAAATTTGTCTTTAGTTCGATTTTTTTCTAATCACTGTCTTTGTGTTATTAAAATGTTTAATTTTCTTTGCAAGATGTTATTAGTGACTTATCTTATTGTTTCACGCATTTATTGACAATAGTATTTCTAGTATCTGTACATTGTTGGTTTGAGCCGGAAAAAAGGCGGAATCAAAAATTATTTCGCAAGTGAGGAAAGCAAATATGTCAAAATGCCGCGATCTTTGCGTTAGCATAATAAATGTTACGTTTTCAAAGTGATTTCTTTAAATATAAACATAAATTAACGGTTTTTCAAGAGTTTTACGATTTTTGGCGAATTTCACAATCGCACCGCGATTTTTTTTGTACCTAAAATTTCGAATTAACGGGGACCCCTATAATTCTAAATTTATTTTTTGGGTCCCTTGAATTTCGAATTAACGAGGTTATACTGTAGTCTAATTATTGCTAGCCTTATTTTTCAAAGAATGGTGGCCTGGAGAAACCTCACACGTATACATCTTATATAAAATCGACACAGAAGGAAAGGTATTATAAAATACTTTTTTATAAGTAGGTACTTAATCTTGTAATGTTGGAGATTTTTTAGATAGAATGTATACCTATTAGACATGTTTGTGGAACTATGATACAAAATTAGTAAGTAGGTACATTTTCAGAGTATTGCGTTCAGGTGGATACTTATCGCAAAGAATATCGTTTTAGACATGAAACATGTGCACATTTGTGACAAATTTGTCATTTTAACGAATTACACAATATCCATTATTTGATTAAGATTTATATCTGATTGTATCGATGATTGGTAGGTAACTGATTTCTTAAACTGTGATGATTTTTACATTCGTGCTAGACAACAGTAAAATCTCAGTTATCAATCAACAATCCAATCAGATATAGTTCTCAAATAAGTTATTGTGTAACCGGTTAAATTAACTGTTATGACATCACTAGCTCACATGTTATGTGGTTGAATGGGAGATAAAAGCTTTTAAATATGATACCTCTATGAAGACAAGCCATCCATTGTATTTCTCTAACATTAGTAACCTCTTTTCCTATAAGGTAAGTGAAGATTCTGACAGGAATATGAGTTCCATTGTTCTGCAAGTTGTACGTGTCAAATACTTGGGTAAGGTTCCCTGGAACACCATCTGTTATTAGCATGATGGCTTGATTGCACCCAACATAAGTACCGTTGCAGCCTCTGGTGACACGATACTGAAAATAAATAGGAATGTTACAAAAAAAATTGTTCTGAGTTGAAAACATGAATAGTAACCCATAGCTGTAAAATATGAAAACATCTTTCGCAGCGCCTACTAGATTTTCCACAAATGAATTCTCACATGTTGACAATGAAATAAGTTAATTGATTTACAAAAAAATACAGATGGATTCCTTTCATCCCTCAAATCTTTTAACCTCATCCAAGCCAAAGACGTTGCCACATAAATAAAATATACTGTGCGTCCATAGTAGACTTTTGCTGTTTTTTATTTCCACTACACTTCATATAAACATTACAATTATTAAAATAAATTATTCTTACAGTTTCTAATAGTTCAAATGCCTTGATAAATGCAAGTGTGAAGTTGGCATGTCCGTCTGGCTTTAATTTGGTTAGGGCCTCGTTAAATGTCCGTAGATTGTCCGGAGTAGCCTGCACCAACATGTCTCTAAAGCACGATACCGTTTCAAATGTCTCGTTGGAGAAGCTAAATATATTTAGGAAGTCATTGTTGGAGAATGTCTCCAAAACGGCTTTTACAGTGAACGTAGCAATAAAATTCCTGTATCCAGCCATGGATCCGGAATTGTCAAAAAGAATGACTACATCTTTGGAACACGTGGCCGCTTCAATGAACCAGGACCTAGTCCGACAGTCAAACAGATCGGCGTCAGACTGAGGCCAGGCCATCGCCGGGTACTGGCGCATGACTCCTGTGGAACTGCCGAAGTATTGCCAAGAAAGAGCCGGATCCGAGTTGTAGTTTTGGACGAATACATCATCGAGACTTTCTGACCACGCAATCGTCTCGAGGATCTCGGGACCTGCAAACATCAAAGAATTAAATAAGGTATTATGTTATTAGGAAATTCTGCACACTGGAGTGGAAAACAACAGATCGGCAACAAATAACTTCTAAGTTAACTGCACCTATATGTGACTACTGGACCATGTATATAATAACAAGAATTAATTATATAACAAGAAGAATAAGAAGAAAAAACAACATAATTTGTTCCTCTTTTTATATATTTTGGATATTTTAATAATTCTTTACCCTGGTATCCTACTAAGGGCCGGTTGTTTCAATTTGGATTAAAGTAAGCGTTCTTTTAAAGCATAGATTTTTACATTCTCCACCAATGAGACGATCCGTTTTCGTAAAAATCTATGCTTTGATCGAACTTGAAACAACCGGGCCTTAGGGTGCTGGAGAACCCCACAGCGTTTTCAATTTGTTATTTTGTGGTAATAAGTTTAAACGTCTGCGTATTTTAATTTGCAGCCGAGGACTGCCGAGTTTTGTAGTCGTATGTACATGTGTTACAGGATGCTCAGGCACCCCGGTGTAGGAAAATCGTAAGTATTTGTGTAATATTGAAAACATGTTTTCTCAGCATTACACCCAGGGGCGTTGTGGATTTTGTGCCAGGAGTAAAGACCGGAAGAGTGCTCAGTGTAAGAAATACAAAACTACGATTTGGAACATCAAATAAAAATTGCTTTGGAAGGTGCTGCAACTAACTAATAATAAGTAGATTTATTTTGATACTAAGTTTATAGTCCCACGTCTAATAAAGAAATATATATTTTAAATTGTTTCATTAAGAAAATAACAACTCCCAAAGTCTGGAGTGCTCAGGCAGTGTAGGATTCTACGGTTAATATCTAACAACAAGGTGTCTTCCAACTGTTGGAAATATTGACGCACATATTCATAAACCGGCTCTACACTACTAGCGAAGTCGTCCGAAGTTAACCAAAGTCCGAAGTATGTGTCCTACACACCGCGAGGAACTCAGTTGCCCGATAGAATAGAACTTCGCACGAACTTCGGGTCACTTCGAGCCCTTTCACTCGGCGCTAAAACCGACAACTTTCGCAAGTCGTCCGAGGCGAGTCGAAGTAGCACGAAGTACCCCTCTACACTATCGTATTCGCTTAACTTCTGCCGACTTCGCTAGTAGTGTAGAGCCGGCTATATATCTAAGTTCTTTGTAGATAATAATACTTAAAAATATTTATAACAGTTATAATAAGTTACTGTAAAGTACAAATTCAAATGCGTGTCATGTCATTTCTCTACATTTTAGGAATTCAAAACAGTAATTTAGCATTAAAATGTATTAGATATATCCTAGATTTGACAACTAATTCATAATTCATGGTTTCAACGAATTCATCCGAATTAACTGGGATTGTCCCCCTATAATACAAATGGGATTACCCACAGGGACAGGGTAAAAGTATCGATATTTTGAGTATCGACATACCGATATTCGATATTTCTCAATCGATACATTTACTCAATGAGTACTTTATGGTAAGTAAGTAAGTATTGAGTATTTTTTTCCCAACTGTCAAATAAACTAAATAGCCGAAAATAACTACCTAGTACCCAAAATATGCGTGAGATAGCGCTATATTTAACAACACCTCTATAAACTAATCCATTCCAACAGAGGAAGGATATGAATAATGTATTTTCTCATCACATCTGTCTGTGCTACACAAAACAGACTAATCGTAACTTGCACGAAATAATACAAGCTTACAAAAAAATCTTCTTAGAAAATTCGAAAAAGTATTGTAACTGTGGGGCTTACAATAAAATCTTTATTGAAAATTCAAAAAAATTATCGATACTGCGGGGCTTACAAAATGTTTTCACAAAAAATTCGAAAAATTATCGATAGTGTAGGGCTTACAAAAATATCTTCATTAAATATTCCAAAGACTATTGATATTGTGGGGTATCGATAATACAGGAAGACAAAAAATCTTCAGAGAAAATTCGAAAAACTAGGTATGGATACTGTGGGGTATCAATAATATCATGCTTACGAAAAAATCTTCATAGAAAATTTTTAAAAGTATTGGTAGCGTGGAGTATCGATAATACAGACAGACGAAAAAAATCTTCATAGAAAATACGTAAAAGTATTGATACTGTGGTGTATCTATTATACAGGCTTAGAATGCGACCACTATAAATTGGCGTGCGAGGGAGGGCGTCCCTATCGCGTAACAAAAGTTGCCAGGGTGTAATTTATTACACAATACATAATGTACAGAATGTCCGGTGACCGGTGTCGTAGCCTTTAAGGCGCCTGATACACATGCTTATTTAGTGGCACGTGAGCATGCGCAGTATCGACTTTGACAGTGGCATGCTTATTAGTGGCATGTGTGTACGCACATTGCTAGAAATGAGCATGCCACCTAGTGGCATGCTCAAAAATCAACCGCCGGTTGATTTATAAGCATGCCACTGTCATTCACCATAGAGAAGGGGTATCTTTGGAGCATGTGTGAACAGACTTGCTTATTTATGAGCATGCTTATGTCATTCGCGGGCTTCGCGGCTAGTATTATCAATGCGATCTTCTCAGTCCGCGACAGATGAAACAAATATGGCGCGTTGGGGAGATGATAAAACATTACTTTTCGTGACTTATTATAGGAATCACGAATGTCTGTGGAATACTCGGTCACCGTTGTGTAAAAATAATATAGTGAGAAATAATGTTTACGAAACTTTATTAAAAGACAACGTTTTAGTTTGCCTATTAGGCAAACTAAAATCAAAAATGTGCGGATGGAAACTCGGGAACTTTTTTGATTTATTGGTTCACTTGAATTTTCTATTTCAGTTTGCAAAGTTTCCATTTTGAACAAGAGCGTCTCTATTCTATGACAAGAGCATGCCACTAATAAGCATGTGTGTTTGATTGTTAGCTTTGGGCATGTTGTTAGCATGCCACTATAAGCATGCCAGTAATGAGCAAGTGTGTACAGTTGTTAGGGCATGCTCATTAGCATGCCAGTAAAGAAGCATGTGTATCTGTACCTTAACAGAAAATTGGTGGGGCAGCACTAAAGAAACCAAGCCGTAATGGCGGCCATTCTATATATCAAACTGTCAGACGGTAATATCTGTCCATTATTTGCTTTTTCAGCTTCGCAAAACTTTAATACTTCATTGGCAATTGTTCTTGCACCATCCCGGACCGTTTAGGATATTTTGAACATAATAATTCAGTGTATATTGGTAATCAAGATCTCACAGCTCCTGAGCAAATACAAAATTGTACTGAATGACAGGGCGAGGGGTTACCGCCGGGTGCGGGCGGGGCGGGTTTTAGTTCCAAAGTCGCCGCACGCCAAGTTATAGTGGTCTAGCAATACAAAAAAAAATTCATAGATAATCCGAAAAAATATCGATACTTTTATGAATACGATACTTTTCCATAAATACCACTCACGAGTAAAGAATGTAGGTATCGATATTTTTCATTCGATACCGTGTCCCTAATTAGCCATCGAGTGCGTCATTACCGAACTATTTATTGTTTATGTTTTTACAACAGAGGCGGATTACAACGCGAGAGTTCGTCTTGTCGGACATTTTGGGATTGTATCACAAAAAATGTGAACCGCGAACTGAAAAAAAGATATAAAGAAGTATTTGAAGGTTAAACTATCAACAATAGAGACAAATGCCGAACGTAGGTACCTACACGGCAGCCGAGCGTATAGAATCAATGTTTTTTTTTTAATATAAAAGGATGTTTCTGCAACTTATTTCTTTAAAATTCCTTGTTTTACTTCTTTTCGTTTCTTTGTCGCTCCTAATTTTACTTCTTTTTTCAGTGATCCGAAAGCCCTCTGATAATTAGGACCCCTCGCTACAGTGGCTTGCAAATATAAATCGGTCACTGCTTTGCGAACTTTCTTTATATTTTCAGGCCGACAGCTGTCAATAAACAATAATATGCGAAAATAATACGATGCACATTTAAGTTTTTTTCACATAAATAATCTACAGTGAATTTGTATTTACATAATTTAGAAATGTTACCATTGCATGTACAGTACGAATTGAGGATTCAAAAGTTTATTTCAAATTTGTTTAATACAAAAAATATTTCAGACCGCCGAGGTTTCATGATTAATCATTTTCCCGTATGCCAAATTCAAATGATTAGATGGTAGTGAGTAGTGATGTAACGAATGTCATTTTTTGAGCTTCGCGAATGCGAATGCGAATGCGAATATTTGCTATACCGACATTCGCGAATACGAATATTGAGTTTTTTTTTAATTTGGCGCCAATTATGTTCTCTTATAAAATATAAATTATTTATAGTTTGTAATTGAAGAACATACTTTTTGTTTGATTATTGTTTTTAGTTTCGTTCAAGAAGATGATTACCTAACATTAAAAACTCATAAAAGTTTCAGAGAAGAATTTGTTTTTATTTGTTTACATTGCATTATTATATTTTTTGTTTTCTTTGTTCTAATGAGAAGTTAATTGTTATTTAGTAGTGATCTGGAATGTTAAGCTTTATTACCCAATGTAGATGTAGATGGTAAATAAATAATACCAAATGATAAAGTGAAGTCAAGACTGATAATTTGATTACGAGGTAAAATTACTTTTTCTAATAATAAAAAATAAGAAATGAATGAATTTTTTATTAACCTAATATTGTTTTTTTCGCGAATATTCGTTACATCATTACTAAATAGTTTACTGTTGAAGTTTGGGTAGGTACCTATACTTTTTTTTACATAATATTTTTCTGAGTATTCTCATTTTTTTCATAACAAAATAAAAGTGAAACATTTAAAAAATATAATGTCACCTCTATCATAAACGTTGGTCGGAACGTGCACAGAGCTGTAGCTAGTGTTGACAGGAATGTTGTAGAAGTGGGTGTCCGCGTTGAAGGTCATGTTCCTGAAGAGCCAGGAGTTGTTGGCCAGGGTCTCGGGGATGAACGGAGGATCCTCTCCCTCTATCTGAGAGTACTTTGCCGAATAGTACGTCAAGTTAACGTCCGTCTCGTTGTACTCGTACTGCTCCGCCAACTTTTCGGCCTGTCCCAGGATGCACTGGAAATATAACATCAACACATTCATATAAAGGATAAAAGTTGATACATTTGAGTCAAGTTTACAATGATCTAAAAGGGAGAATAAATAGATATCTATGGTTTTGTTCTAGGTAACGTCTTTGCGCCAGTATCGATCAATTCTGTGCTATCGAGTAGGTATCTCTATCAAAACGAATGCCGTGTACAAGGGTCGGTCCCACTAATTTCAAACGGTGATCTGTGAATTTGTCTCCAGATCAAAATCTATTGCTTGCCCAAAGTAAATTGGCGGGCGGCGACTTTGGAACTAAAACCCGCCCCGCCCGCACCCGGCGGCAACCCTCGCCCTGTCATTCAGTTCAATTTCGTATTTGCTCGGGAGCTGTGACATCTTGATTACCAATATACACTGAATTATTATGTCCAAAACACCCAAAACAGTCCGGGATGGTGCAAGAACATTTGCCAATGAAGTATTAAAGTTTTGCGAAGTTGAAAAACAAATAATGGACCGATATTACCGTCTGACAGTTTGGCAGATAGAACGGCTGCCATTATTGCTTGGTTTCTTTAGTGCTGCCCGACCAAATTTCTGTTAAAGGCTACGACACCGGTCACCGGACATTCTGTACATTATGTATTGTGTAATAAATTTACACCCTGGAAACTTCTGTTACGCGACAGGGACGCCCTCCCTCGCACGCCAATTTATAGTGGTCGCATTCTAGTGTGTACACGTCAAAGGACCGCATCATTGTCCCCGAAACATAAGCGTAGATGCGACATGCCGCACGGAATGTCCCCTAGTGAATAGTCTTAATTGATTTCAAACCTTAATGGCGTCCATCTTCCTCGACAGCATCCTGCCCACCGTCTCCACGGCCGACTTGAGCAGGCTGTGTCCGTCCTTGCGCTCCACGCGGACATGGAGGGCCTTGTACCGCTACAAATTGGAAAATGACATCTTTTACACGTAAACACAAGTCAAAATGTTACAAATATGATTAACTCCACTCTGGCAGTTCGGAGATGAATAGACTGAAACGCTTTTGCCGCGTAAAAGAGTTTGATAAGAATTGTATTTGACACTCTTCTCTGCGTACCGGGAGTAGCGGTCGGTTCAATCTACTCTCCGTAAAAGACGCTATGGACAACGTTTAAATTACCACGCCAACCGTGGTCACGCACTCGTAATTTAACATGAGATAAAATAATAATTATGTTATTTTTATAAAATGATAATTAACTTGATAAAACTAAAATGTCTAAATACAAATTGACCTGAATTTTCCTATTCAATCATTCGTATTCTGAAAATAACAATGTCTAGATCTTTAAGATCTTTATCCCAACACTTAATAGACGATAATAATAATTAAAAATGTCCAGAGCGGATTTTGCTATTCTACGGCTCAAATACACTGTATTAAAATATGATATAAGAAAGATTGTTTCTTACAAACGTATTAATTTCTTCATCTACAGCGTCCAGATGAAATATCATGGCTAAACTTGACCGCGTTACCGCGTATTCAAACTTTCCCATCTTGACATTTGACAGATAACAATTTACATCTTTCTCCCTCCCTCTATATCTATCTCATGTAGAAACTTACAGAAACAAACACCGACGTAAAGCTATGTCTCGTTTATTATCGTCTATTAAGTGTTGGGATAAAGATCTTAAAGATCCAGACATATCTGTCAAATGTCAGGATGGGAAGATTTGAATACGCAGTAACGCCGAACACGGTTATGACAAGTTTAGCCATGATATTTCATCTGGACGCTGTGGATGAAGAAATTAATGCGTTTGTAAGAAACAATCTTTCTTATATCATATTTTAATACAGTGTATTTGAGCCGTGAATAGCAAAATCCGCTCTGGACATTTTTAATTATTATTATCGTCTATTAAGTGTTGGGATAAAGATCTTAAAGATCTAGACATTGTTATTTTCAGAATCGGGCCGAATATCTGTGTTTATTACATAGTATTTTCGAATTAATTTTATTGTAACCTAATATAAATCGAGAGATATGTAGTAAATAAATTATTAGATAGAACTTAATGATAATTCAGAGATGATCGTAATGATGTTAATATAAACATTTTACGGTAACTCCCCTAATCAAGCCCAATGGGAATTTCGCTTAGTAAATACTTAAAACATGAATACGTTGAATGTCCCACAATCCTCGACAGACTGCAGGGTTATAACTGGTTTTGGACACAAAATGGAATACCCTCTTTCCTACAATATTTTATCAATTCCAAAGACACTACGCCTACACTATAAAAATAATTGGTCCATGAGCCATTTGCTCCAAATATTTTTTTTTCGACCAATTTTCACATTTCTGTAATAAACAAACTGTGAATGTCAGCTAATTAACTTCGATTCGTAAAAAAAATCTCTAATTATGGTATCTATTGTTCTGAATTTTATTCTAACCATACTCATTTTAATCAATTTTATGAAACGATGATTGTGATTGGTTTACAAGTAGGTACAACGATGATTGGTATAGTGAGATTAACGATTGAAGGCTTCATTTCTAGTGTACCAGTGATTGCTCGCCAAATTAAGAATAGGTATTACGGTTCCTAATCATGGTCACAATCGAACAACACAATCATGGTTTATCTCATCAATCATTTAAAACATTTCTTTGTGTGTTGCTTTTACGATGTTTTATTGAATAACTCTGTTTAGCGTAAAACCCACGCCACTATAGCTAGACCGCATTCAAAAGAATGTGCGCAAAAAATATGTGTGTTGTTACGATGCAAAAATGAACACAAAATAAGGTTTTCTAGTAAGTAAGTAACCTTTTTTAAACTAAAAAATATATGTTTATTTGGAATATCATATCGAGGCTTGTAATAGGACTTGCCGGGCAACTTTTCCCCCGCTTTCTTCATACCGGACAAAGCTAGGGAATGGTCTTTTGATTGTGGTCGACCTATAGGAATCTTATCGGAAACGGCGAAAAACATTATTTCACGCAGTGTTTATAAAAGAAATTGTGACTTACAGCTTTTATGTCTGGAGCTTTTGTGATTCTCTGCCCGAGATCCCACAACTCCTCGCCAAACGTCTCGGCCCATTCTCCGATTCTACACAAATAAAAGACAAATATGTTTCATCATCAAGAATTCGCACCATTTCACAATCTGTCACGGCGAAGTAGATATCTAACGCGGGTTTGATTTTACATACATCAAGCCATCATACCGAGTTTCTCAACGCCAACTTCGAAGAAGAGATGAAAAATTTCAAGTGGATAAACAGGATTTAAAATCCATTACAAGACAACATACCCACTGAAGTGTCAACAAAAGTAAGTGAAGAGCTTTTTGATTTATCAGAAGATACATGGCTGAAAAATACTTTTAATCGCAAGCAATTAGCAGAATTGTGGTTTTCAGTTGCTGACACTTATCCCTGCTTGTCTGACGAAGCGATGTCCTCCTCCTCTTCACTACCTCATGTGAAGTGGGATTTTCTGCCATGGTTTCTATTAAGACTAAATACAGAAAGAAATTGGACGTATCGAATTCACTGCGATTGAAAGTGACTAAAATTGAAGTCAACGCTAATGCTGTTGTGACAAAAAAGGCAACAAATTCATCCTTCCCATTAAAATATCACATATTAACATTTTTCATAATTAAAAATTTCGATTAGGAGGTTTTTTTTTTCTTAATTGAGCAGTCTTTCGTATGGTTACAATATGAATTCAGAAAACGTGAGGCAGGAGGTGGGTCCCGAATTTTTTTTTTTTTTTGGTGGGTTCCGGTCCTGTCAACTTTGGGAACCACGGGTCTAGAGACTAGAAGGAATGTGTATTTGATTACACATTTTTATCGATTGTTGCGCGGTACGATCGATAATCCTGAAATTATGCAGAGCATTGGTTTGTATGTTCCTGATAATTACATTAAACATCGTCAGATAGATTGTTTAACATTCCAATATACAGGACCAGCCTGCCGATGGTTATGCCTGTTGGAAGAGCCACAGCTATGCTGAACAAAATCGCTTTGGGTATTGATATATTCCATGTGTCTGAGGGGATTCTCCGAAGCGGGATTCTCGTACACCTTTGACCAGATTTTATGTTATTTTTAATTTATTAAATATTGTTATTTTGATATATATACTTCCATAATATATATGTCTTGAACACTTAGATTTTAATGTACATATTATTAAATAAATTGAATTGAAAATTGAATTTCAAAAAACTACCTAAGAATTTGAATAACATTCGACTTATCGATTCTAATTACTTCCTTTCTATCAATTCGTGACGTCTGCTTGCTAGCCGGCTTGCCGTTGAAAAAACTTTGGATCGATTTTTAACCCTTTTCCCGTGATCCAATCGAGCTGAAACTTGGCAAGTAGACTCGTGGCAACGATCAAAAAGATCTATCAAATTTTCGTTAAAAAAATTAATAATTATAGTATAATTTCGGATTTTTAGAAATTTTATTGGTTTTTTCAAATTGGAATCATTAGAAAAGTTTTTATTACTAGCAACGGCGGCCCGATAACGTCGCGGAATATTTCTAAATTTGAATTACTCCGTCGGTATATATAATAGGTACTTCACTACGAATGTCGAAAATCTAAATTGACTGACAAATGTTTTTAGAATTTAATCTTCAAAGCATGATGTGTCTTATCAAAGCTCAAAACATCTGACATTTTAGAAATATATTAAATTACTGTAAGTTTAGCGTTACGTTATATGTTTTAATTCGTCTTTAATTGTTGTTATATTTTACAAAGAAAGGGAGTATAATAAAGACTTGGTTTTTAGGGGTTACTTTTTTTAAGAGCTAAATCAAACACTGCAATGAATTCACGCATTGAAATGTCAGTAAAACATCACAAAAACATGCGGTGTTATCCGTGAATCACCTCCGAAGTATAAATAAGGCGGGGTAAAAATAGCTCGACCGGCTGATCCAAACAACTCTGTACTAACATCTCTCCTTCGAGGGACCCGGCCGAGTGGTCGGGCTGCAGGGCCAGGAAGAGGGCCAGGGCCAGCAGGGGGCCCCCCAGGGCGGCGGGCCACGGGCGCCCCATCAGGCCGCTTGGCGCATCGCACTGAGCTCCTCGGAATATCGCGCACCCGGCAGCGGCCGCGGAGAGACTGGCGCGCCAATTCGCGCGGGAGCGCAGGGCCGTAATTGGGTTTGAATAAGTGATGGCGCAGCTCGGTGGCGAGCGATCAATTTCTGAGAAGTGCCGAAACTTTAATGGGCACGGGGCTTAAGAAAGGTGATGGTGCGAATATAAGGAATGCTTTACGACAGAACATAAATTAGCAAGCCCTCCTGGCGTGATGTGAAGGTGTCTTAGTTAGTAACAAAATCTTTGGGAGAGTCTTCATCATTTAATTTTGTCGCCAGTTGTATAGATCATCATCATCATCATCATTGGCGCTACAGCTAGAGTTGCAAACCGTACTCTAAAATTGAGTATTGTACTCTATATCATGTATATCATAATCTATAACACTAATAGAGGACGCTAAAATACTATTTTTTACACAACGTTTACTATACTAGTGCCAGTCACGCATATACGATGCATAGAAGTCATAATTTTAAAAGAACACCAAGGCGAAATGTTAAATAACGCAGATTTTATGCAAAAATCCACTGCAGAAAAATTCATATATAAAAAATGTCATGACGAATTTGTTTATTTAAAAAAAATTGTTAGCTATGTAGGTCTGTTCCCGCCACTTGAGCATTTACTGAGAGAGTCTTTTCAGCCATGAATGTGAAGTGGCGGGAAGAGAGGAACAGGACTTCATTGAAATTGATTAAAAATGAGCTCCTGATCTATTTAAATTTGGAGTTAGAATGTTTGGAGTCGTACAATTCTTTTAAACACGATGAAAAATTGTTATGTACTGCAAATAGTAGCAAAGAAAATATTATTTTCGCTTTTTCTGTTGCACTTGGTTTTACGTCCATTTTCCCAGCGATTTAAGGGTTCCATGGAAAGAAGGGAACTGCGACTCTATACATTCGCCTCTACCTGTAATAGGTACATATACTTTTTTATCTATTGTAGAAGCTTTTAAAAATCTAATATGTAATTGCCGTAAAATAAATAAACAATACAATAATTATCTACAAAAATAATAGGTAATGTCGTTAATAAAAGTAAACTTCAACATTATGGAACGCAGGATTCATTTACATAAATATCAATTCACCTAAGTACAAATATATACATGTGATTCTTATCAACATTTTTATTTAATAAATGTGATTTGTCGATAAATTTTTCAAAATCAATTATTTAAAAAAAAATCAAATTCTATTATTTTTAAAAATGGGGCATGTTTTATTTCCCAGATGTTTGCGCAAGATGCAGACTACATTATGAATTGGTAACTATTTAAAAATGGCGTAATGTTAGTAGGTCAAACGTAAAAATGATAGTTATTCACGAAACACGAAATTGCAGTATTCACTCTTGACGTTTAAAGGGATTCCTTTATTTTATGGTGCCTACGAGTATTCTTTTAATTTTTGTTAATATATTAAAACGAATATATTGATGAAATCAATATACAAAACGTGTCCAATTTCTCAGCCCTCCGGCACTGATTTGCAACCGGGAAGTGAGTGTGTTTTCATTATTTATAACTTTTGTCTTGGCCCCGCCACCTGCTTCTTTTACTTTTCCTGCAGAGCTTTCACTTGCCTTTGTGATACATAGATGTCTCTGTCGCTTCATTAAAACAGTAAATTATTTTAATTGTTGATTCCTAAGGGCCGGTTGTTTCAAGTTGGATTAAAGTAAGCGTTCTTTAAAAGCATAGATTTTTACGTTCTCCACCAATCAGACGATCCGTTTTCGTAAAAATCTATGCTTTGCTCGACCGCTTACTTTTGCTTACTTTGATCGAACTTGAAACAACCGGGCCTAAGGGTTGTCATCTCTTATTAGAGCTATTTTCATTAAAGAAAGAGAATCAAATTAGAATGTGCCGTGCGTACGACGCACATTGTTTCGTTGCGTTGGTGTTTGAGGGTATAAATACCAACACAAAGAAACAATGTGCCTCGTACGTACGGCTTATACGCACTAATTAGATTGTCTTTCTTATATGGAAAGAGGTCTACCTCCGAATACATTTATATGTGGTGTATAAAAAGCAAAGGTAAAAAGATCCAAAAAATTTATAAAAATGTTTTGAATGCAGTCACTAAAGATTATGTACTAATTAAGAATGTACTATGCCTTCCAAAATCATGTTTCCTATAAATTTAAAGGTTATATTTCCTATAAAATCAGTACAGTCAGTACATTTTAAATTAATAATCCTCAATTAATGCAATTATATTTTTTATATTGCTACCTTTGCTTTTATAACCGACATATGATACTTAAGTTAACCCCTTGATTAATCAAAAAAATCTTAGTTTTTGGATATCGACGAAAAATTTTCGCTGTCGAAATGTTATCCGTCGTCAAGTAACGCTAATCAGAATCTAGGTGTGAATAAATATTATATTGGTAGTTAATTGTTACTAATTAAACGTTATCTTGATAGTGCAAGATGATAAAAATGTTGAAAATATTCAAGAAACTTAAGTGAATCGGTACATAAGAATTTAATTTTAAAGAAGAACAGAAAGTTACACCCTCGCATAATACCCAATTGGGTCGATTGAGACCTCAAGCGAGGCCTTAGCTTAGGCCTCTGTCCCCCTCCCCCTGAAAAATAAAACTCACAATGCAAAGTTTTACATACGATGTAGTCGATTATTACATTACAAGCATATATACGTAATAGTACGTCTAGTGTTATTTTTGTAAAATAACAATATTTATACAGTTCACTGCCGTATACGAATTAATTTATGGTATCAGTGCCCGATTCCACAGAATTACCTACCCAATTTGTCATCAAATCCGCTATGACAACATAGCCCCTCAATACATAACCGACTTCTGCATTCCATTCTCCGCAAATAATAGACAACTAACACTTCGTTCAGCATCAATATCTAATACAAATAGGTTAGCTGAAGAAAATCGCGTCCACAAAACTAAAGTTATGGAACAAACTACCTAATAAACTGAGACAAACTGACAGCTTACCACAGTTCAAAAGACAACTTAATACGCATTTATTTAGACAATCCTATAAAAACCTGTAGAATCTGACCACAACACTAGCTAGTGTTTTTTTACTCCTATTGTGCACTCCGTGAAAACACCTAATTCTTTCAGGCACTCCCAACTATTATAGTATTCAATTTTAATTCCATTTCTTGTATGCCACCTAGTGATTAAGTAATAGTAAATAAGTTTTTTTCTTTTTTAGCGGTAAGTTGTTTTGTAAGATAATAATTTTTCTGTGTAAAGCGCCCTTGAGGTGAGTATTCGCGAAAACGGCGCTATATAAGTTATCCAAAAATTATTGTATTATTATTATTATTGTGATGACAAACGCTAAATATGGAGATTAGAAGGAAATATTACCTAATAAATAACTGCATCTTTGTAAGAATTACAAAACCTATATTTTGTGAAAATTATACGGTAAATATTATAGATATTTTATAGTTATGTAACGAATACTACTTTCACGAAGACGAATACGAATATCGAACCTACTATTCGGCGAATACGAATAATTCAACAAGGTTGTAAATATCACATCACTGTTCTGTTTTACTAATAGATTTAAGAATTAAAATTTACCTCGGCAATTTTTTGTTAAAAAAATGCAACATTTGTAACTTCTCAGGCGTTAGGCGATTTATTTTATCCGTTTGCTTGTAAATTCCCAGCGGTCGAAAATATATATCACTCTTTTCACGCTTAAGAATGGTCATGTTATTAGATTGAAAAAAAAAAACGTTAAAAACGTTAGAACACAATGTCGAAACTCATCATGTCTTTGTAGACTTCAAGGCCGCGTATGATAGCATAACTAGGAATGCATTGTACCTACAATGCAATGAGTGATTTTGGAATAACGCGTAAGCTGATCAATCTGATGAAACTAACAATGTCCCCAGTAACGTGTAGAGTCAGGGTTGGCAGTGATCTGTCCGAGCCCTTTGAAGCGCTCCACGGGGTGAGACAAGGAGATGGATTGGCCTGCCTCTTATTCAACAAAGCCTTAGAAAAAGTTATTCGTGACTCAGGAATTGAGATAAGAGCAACGATATTTGACCACTCTGTGCAACTATTAGCTTACGCTGATGATATCGACATAATTGCGAAAACTCCCGATGCTTTATGTAATGCCTTCATAAATCTTGAAAGTTCTGCCAAAAACATGGGTCTCATAGTAAACCAGCAGAAGACCAAATACATGGCCGTAGGATGCACCCAACAAATCCCAACTCTCTCGTGTGGAAGTCAAAATTTTGAAACGGTACCAAGATTTACATACCTAGGATCCCTGACAACAAGCAACAACAATACTACAGAGGAGATCCAGAAGCGCATAGTGAGCGCAAATCGCTGTTTTTTCCGCCTACAAAAGCAGATAAAATCCAGACTGCTGTCCACAAACACCAAGCTTATGAGGCCAGTGCTCACGTACGCAGCTGAGACGTGGGTACTAATTAAGAGGAATGAGCGAGCACTGGACGTTTTTGAAAGGAAAATTTTGAGGCATATCTTCGGACCGGTTCTAGAAAATGGACTTTGGCGCAGACATTACAACAATGAGCTCTATACTCTATTTAAGGAGCCAAACGTCACAAAATTTATACAACTGGGAAGACTTCGGTGGCTGGGTCATGTGGAAAGAATGTTCGAGCATCAAGCACCAAAGTCCCTGCTGAACTCAAGGCCAACAGGGCGAAGGAGCTTAGGAAGGCCAAAATTAAGATGGAGTGACAACGTCCTCAAAGATATCTCTGCCTTATTAGAGCTTCTAAACTGGAGAGATCTGGCACTAGACCGAGATGAGTGGAGGAAAATTATTGAGGAGGCCAAGACCCACCAAGGGTTGTAGTGCCAAGAATGATGATGAATATTAGATTGAATTTGAAATTATTTTATTAGAGTTAACACTTTTCCACACAACGGGCATAAAATGGAACGAAAAATACGTATTAAAAAACAAAAACTACATGAAATGAGCACCTAAAAACATAAACTAAACGAATGCTCATAATTGCAACATTTAACAATGAATTGAATTTTTAACACTTTTTACTAAGTAACATTGCAGTATATGTAAATAGTTAAAAATAAAAATGAAAGCTAATATCATCCAGGCAATCCCAAATTTATATAAAAATGGTAGGTTTACATTTACCTCAAAACCTTTCAGCGCTTGAAAGAGTTTGACGATTTGACAGCTTAATGTCATCTAATGAAATAAAGATGGTATCCCATATCTCGATGTCAAGCCGAAATCGGGTGATAGGCCAAGTCATTAATAACCCAACGAAACTAGATAAAAAGAACTCATGTTATGCTGTGAAACAAGTAATAATTGACAACTTGAGTACTCAACAAATCCGTTCATTCAATGTAAGGGGAACCCCCGATAATAGAGTACGTGGGATACATGGTGCACAGCCAAACAACCGTAATTTGCAATGCGTTCAGTTATAAATAGTTTGTTTTTAATATTCGTGATGATATTCGGCGAATACGAATATTCGGTAAATACCTACTATTCGGCGAATACGAATATTCGTGTTTGTGCATATAATACACACTAGGACCTCACTAAGCGCAGTCTTCAACGAATCCCAGGACCGAGGAAAGTGGAGGCGAATACTCCGTGCAAATGCATTGGACCACGATACCTACTCATGAGTATCGTGGTGAAAAATTTTAAGACCAATGTTCATTCACGTGCCTAAAAGCAACTCTACTGTCGTCCGCTCCCTTATCACCCTTTTCAGTGGTGTAAGAATTACTGGAGCGCCAAAAAATTATTGTTTGACGAAATAATACACTTTATTGATTCTTCTTGTTTTTAATTTCATTGAGACCTGTTTCGCCTCATTAGGGCATGTTCGTACATGTGGTTATAGAGTTCTACAAACTTATATCGGAAACATTTAAAATACTGTCATCTGAATCCATAAAGGTACTGATACACATGCTTATTAGTAGCACGTGAGCATGCGCAGAATTGACCTTCTTTAGGCCTTGCTTATTAGAGGCATGTGTGTACGCACATTGCTAGTAATAAGCATGTTCATTAGTGGCATGCTCAAAAATCAACCTCCGGTTGATTTTTGACGGGGTCTATCGCCACCTGTCGGTCGCTGCGGCGCCAGGTAAATTCATCTTCGGTCCTTCACAGTTCTTCGAATTCGGGCTAATGAAGGCAGCACCGAATCGAACCGGGCATGGTTTCTAGGAAAGCTCGCGTTTGATGCATTCGATCGGTGCTTGGAAGGTATTCTAGTTGGCGTTCTTCGCACTGGCACTGGTATTCTCCTTCATCAGGGCCGGCCGCAATCTTCTCCAATGCACTGCACTTGCGCGTCCAGCGCCCGCATACCGGACACGTGGAGTCCACCATGCAAGCACCGCGACAGGGTATGCAACGGGCAGCCTCCCAGCAAGCTTTATAATTACCGCTTCGGATCAGGACTGGAGTGAGAAAAGCTCTCTTCGACGGGCGTCCTGAATTTTTGTAACTTCTGCGCGGCAACTGGTGGTGGGGAGCATTTCCTCCCCTCTGCTATCTGATTGGTCCTCCGTAAGGGTGCCGATGTTGCCAGTGTAGTCTTCAACCCCTACGTAATTGTTTCCACATACTTATGTACAAGTTGTTAATTACGGATTGAAATGAATACCAAGAAAAATACACAATTATAGATCAAAATCTGCAAATTAATATACAATTCTTTCAGAATAATCAAACCTCTAACAATATTTTAGTTTCCCCCTACACAGTCATATTTATTATTTTACTTATTTTGTTTATATAGAAAATATGAACGCGATCGGAACGTCGCACACAAAACGGACGCAACAATTGCATATTCATTTACTTTATTTCTGTTTTTTTTTTAAATATTCCAAAACGAAAGCAAAAAAATATATGATTGAAATCAGCCTACAATAAATAATTAAAAGCCAAGCCATAGACTTCTGAAGTTGCTACTAGTAGCTATAGTCCGTCTAACTTATCTGAAGAATGGCCAAATTTGGAACTAACGACACCATATTGGATTATCTACAGCTGACAGCCCTTTGACAGACTTTGTTTACAGAGGGATTTACTACTGTTTCGATAGTTTTTTAAGAAAATTTTAGATTGTCACCATGCCAAAAACCAATAAAAGCGGTGTTCGGGAAATAATCTTGAAAATGCACACGTTTTTTGAAGAGAAACAACGTCTAAAAGCCCCAATTATACCGTTTGATTTTGTTCATAGACTTATTGCCGCCACTTCAGGTTAGTGCTGCCATGCAGTTATAATGATTTTCCCATACTTAGTTTTTTATTTTACTATTATACAATTTCTTCAGGTATTTCTGAATTGGCAATTTACAAAATAGTTAAAGAACGTAATGTGGCCGTGGAAATGGGCATTAAAATATCTACAACCGGAAAAAAAGAACAAGGATAAGTGGAAATATTGAATTAGAAGCCGTAAGATGAGAAAAGTTTTAGAACATATTTTATTCGATAATTTTTTACATAGAATTTTTATTATTTATACTTTTTATTACATAATTCATTAACGAGTTCATTTGTATAAACATCTTTTTTCAAAAATAAACTTTTTTATTTATGCACATTAAAGACTGGTTGCATCAACTTAGTTTATAGCAATAGTTCATGTGGTATAATCACTTCATCTCTTTCACACTATCACTACGCACTCCTCATACACCACTCTACCACAGTTCATTTAAAGCATAGATTTTTACGAGAGCGAGTTGTTTGATCGGTGGAAAATGCAAAATATCTATGCTTTGAACGAAAGATTACAATAAACCAAGTTGTTACAAGGGCCCTAAACTTAGAACCACCATGCATGATGAATCGATGAAATATGATCGACATTTTTTTAAATGTTTGTGGTTATATAAGAATCGTATTCGCACAATTATTATAAGTACAATAACTAAATATTAAGAAAAAAGGAAATGATTGATGGAACCGACAAATCACAGATTAAAATACACAATAGCTAAACCCACGAAAGATGAAAGAATAAATTGAATCAAGGGAAAAAACAAATGGTTTAACAAGGTTACAACTTGGCTGCGGGATAGGATATCCCTTCTTCCATTATCCTCATATTCCTTCCTACATTCACGGGAATCTAACAAATGCAATTCATTAACAGGATTATTTCCTACTTAGGGATCTTCACCCATCTACAGCTCTCCTCGGGAAACGGAAACGGACAGGAAGGGAAAACGGGAACAAAAGGAACAAGGCGGGGCATCGGGAATGTGCTTAAATGAATGTTTTATTTGTTGCATGAGGCGAAATGTAACATTTGCGTACAGAATATAAATTGTACCACAAAAATACAGTTAAGAATGTACACATATAAAAAAATTCATACAAAAAATGGCTCTCGAAATAAAATAGCACAACTCTAGAAATAGAGCCGTTCGTTTATATATTGCATTTTATTTTATGATGATTTTTTGATTTAGTCAGATTAAACATTTCATTAAATAGAAATAATCAACAAGCGGGTATTGGCAGAGAAAGGAAACACGTGTGCGCTGAAAAGGGTAAGTACGAGAAATTCGGACTGCGTTAAATATAATACCCATTTTAAAAAGGGATGTAGGCCAAGGATGGGGAGAATAGACAATAATTAGCACGGATATACACCGCTTTTGTTATTTTTTCAACCATCCGTAAAAAGCGCGTAGGAGTGATAATTCTAAATATTCCTACAAAATATTAAGTTGTATGGCATTGGTGGGTGTTTTACTAGCTAATTATTAAGAGTGAAATACAAGTAGCTTAGTTTACATTTTTTGTTTTTTATCGTGTCGTATACTGCTTAATAACTTGTTTAAGAAAAAACAAATTTGCATAAAATTCCCTACAAATTAGATAATTTTTAGACTATGGGCAGTACCACAACGATTGGGACGCCCTCCCACGCCCTCCTTTATTCTCCAGATAAGTTGGACGGACTATACCCTCATTATTCTTTGTACTCCATGTGACTCCATGGTATACTATTTAAGGCGTAGATCTACATCGTCCTTAATATTAATATTTCTCTTTTCTATGGATATTAATTATCTATATCTATGATATTATTGCGCGCGTCAAGTTCAAGTCAATCTGTCAAAATTAAAAATCAGGAAACGTTTCTGTGATTTACTAAATCAAGTTCTTACCAGTTCTTACTGTATTTTAATCAAAATCAAAAATGGTAGACTTTGAAGAGATTTACAAAGATTGCCTCGAGACTTTGTTTGACTGTGCAGACAATGTTATTAAATATTTGGACCCAAATGATAAAAATGAACAGCTTGATAAACTCCAGTCCTTGGTTAAAGAATATTGTATTTTGGATAGCCAAAGGCAAGTTTCTAAAGCGGCCATGGAGAAATCATTAGCCGAATTGCAGGGATCTGACATTTCAAACCTGGACTCAATTTTTGGGAAAAATCTTAAAACCTTAGTATCCAAGCAACCAAAACCTCAGAAACATCCTATATTTAAAAATTTCTTGTCAAGAATTTCCCAAGTTCAGAATGACGACAATCTTGATGCATCTGATATCATGGAAACTCTATCCTCAGAACAGTACATTGACCCCATCACTCAAAGACAGATTGTATCTCCGGTAAGAAATAAAAGATGTAACCATGTTTATGAGAAAACTATTCTTCAAATTATCAAAAAGAAGTCAAGAATGCGATGCCCAATTGTCGGATGTACCAATTCTGTGTTCCTCGTACCGTCTGACTTAATGCATGATGATAATTTGAAAATTCAGTTGAGCCAAATGCAGCAAGAAGAAAGAGATCCATTGGAAGATTCGGATTAGTGGAAGATGTGTTTTTTATCTTTTTTTTTAATTTCACGTTTAATTGAAATTTTTGTCATAATAAAATTCTTTAACAGTTAAATTAAAATGTGCATCGAAAAGTATAAATATTTACGCCACATCACACAGTACCACTTCGAGGAAGGGTGGAAAGCTGCTGAGTCATTTTGCAATCGAGGAATGATTAGCGAAAGAGCATGCCAAAAGTGTTTTTTTCCTTTCAATGCTGGTGACACCAGCTTAGACCGCGGGTCAGGAAAAGGTCGATCTTCAGATTTTTAGGCCCTTCTGGTGACTGTGGATGAGGGCGGAAGTTGCAACACTAGAACACTGGACACTCTTGGCCCGTCTTCGTCTTCCAAGCAAATGGGTACAGTCATTGATGTTGATGGTAACCACGGCCCTAAATCATAACTGTGTACATAAATAATATTTTTATTGTAATCTAACATTTTGGTTAGATTACAATAAAAAAAATTAAACGGCAAATAATTATGCGTCAACCTAATAACAACAGACATTTAAAGTATGCCCTTTTTATCCCATAAATTAATTCTCAAGTTTAAAGTTTATTGTCATTATATGTATTATTATTAATCATTTGATAAAAAATAAAGAAGAGTTTGTATTTTTATACTTTTGCTAAAAATTAATAAAGTTAGTGATAAAATGTAAATTATTTAATGTATGGAATGTTTTTTTGATACGTGGAATAGTTTTCCTTTATTTCATTTATTTTATTATCAATGTGAACAGGTCTTGTGTCTTCCATAATCTGAATAATCCAAAAAACTTTGATATTTTAAATATTTTCAAGCAGTGTATTTTCAACATTTTCGAAATACATACGCATAGGCTTAGCATAATTATGAAGCTCCGAACCAGGACAGGAACACTCTACACCGGGACCGGCACCAAATTTTTGTTTAAAAATTTTGATATTAATTTGGACGTAGTCAGTAGTTTTGTAGCTCATTGCTGTGTAGAATGCAAATGTGGCCTCTTTGGCTGCATTAACTAAATCATTATCAGTGGGATTATCATTTTGAAAAAATATTTTAATAGATGAAAACCATGCGGCAGCTGGTACTAGTCTTGTGTTTCGCACACTTCACATGATCTTTAATGTCCGCTTGCCCACCATGTGCAATATGAAAGTCTGAGAAATATTGCTGGCATTTCAATTTGCTGTTCTCACCATAAACAATTTTTATAATGAGTGGCCATTTTGCATTTCATTTGTAAATTTGTTATTGGCATTTTAAACACAATTTTTTAAAGGGTTAGGTGAAACCTAAATTAAATTAATCTGTGGTGGATGAATTACATCATCCTACTAAAATATAATTTACACTGCAAGTGATTCTATGCTATGAAGTGATCAACATAAACTGTCACCTGGTTAAACACGGAGAGCTGCGCGGTAAGGGTGTTGACTACTCCGCTTACACACCACGCCTGCAACGGCCGGGACAATATGTCACACAGGCCGGGACCACGGGACCAATGTATAAAACCGGGACAATCCCGGTCAAACCAGGGCATACGGTAATGTGCATTTGCATCTTCTGAATTTATTAACAACAACCAATTTTCTTGAATTAATTTTGATAGACGTGTTTCGAATATGATAAATTGATGAAATATAACACTGGTTTATAATATTTTTGTTTAAATCATATAGAACTATACAAAAAAGGTTGGTACTATTGGTTTTCCGCACCATTGCGGGCATTTTGTTAATGTCATCAAAGTTCATCCGAATGTGGTCAGTACGAGATGGCGTTTTCTTTCTCTTGTGAAAGGGTTAATACACAATTTATAATTTTTTGTGTCATTTTTAAAAAATATGTGTTTATTCTTCTTTATCTAAAGTATCTCCTATAATAAATAATTTATACACCAACATTTGAGTTGTGCATATTTATTTATTTGTGTGTTTAGTAAAAAAAGTATATCTTTGGAGAGATCAATCATTGCGGAATATACCCGTCAGAATCCAAGGTATGTATATTAAGTACATTGAAATTTGAATGAAACTTAACTTCACTTTCTTATCCAATGACAAAATATCATTGACGATAATTGGCGGCTCTTGGACATAAGCTAACCTGACAAAACAGCCCAATGATTTCTCCACACGGAATTCCTACCCCCATGCTTTATCAACTATTTTGAGGCAGCTCACAAGGTTAAAATGATTTTTCCAAAAGTTTGAGGATAAGATTTGTTTGTTGGGTGGAAGAAACTTGATATTATTGAGCTTCTCCAAATGGTTCTCAGGATCTGGAGTATGAGCATGAGCATTATCCTTAATCAACAAGACTAAGTATCCAAAAGGTAAGTCTTCACTGCAGAACCAAAAACCTCATTGGTCCACACAGCATATGAGTGACCCAAGTCTTGCTGTTGGACTCCCACATAATACTCAACTGACTCTTCTGTACTTTGAATTTCTTGAAGGCTCGTAGATTCTTAATGATTGATAAGTTTGCTCGTATGCCGAGACATTGCTTGTATGTTAAGTCAATTTTTTTTAATATGCTTATTATGTATCTCGAAATACTCTTAATAATTTCAGCACTCTTTACAGCTGTCTTCGGTTCATAGGTCAAGCTTCCTTTTTTTATTTTGGTAAGACTGCAAGATAACTTAGGGAATGCATTTTTCAAAAGGTGCACAACTACTACCTGAACCTTTATATTGAATGTGTGAATAGTGAGTTTATGCATTGTGTAGTTCGTAATCAATAAGAATTTTTCTTGTCGAAAATCTTTAATGTCCCATTGAATAATTCCATACTCAGAGGAGTCACTAATATATAGGCTTGCTATAGTAATTATGAAGCTCTAAACCGGGACAGGCACCAAATTTGATTTAATGAATATTCAGATCAATTTGGACATACAGTCAGAATTTTTGAAGCTCAATCATGCATTGCTGAAAGGCAATGCATGTGGCCTCTTTTGCGGCAGTAACTATATAATCATAAATGCAATCATCATTTTTAAAAATGTTGTAATAGATGAAGAGCTTGTGGCAGCCATGATCATTATATCCGCTTGCCCGTAATGTGCAGTATGATATTCTGAAAAACGTTACAGGCATTTCACTTTGCTGTACTCACCACAAAGTTTTTTTTTATAAACGGATATTCTTTTTGCAGTAAATTTGCAGTTTCCTTTCAGTAATAATTTATTAATTTAAATCTTATTTATTTGAAATCTGAACTAAATTAGATAGATAAATTGTGTCATCTTACTAAAACGTATTTATACTACAAGTGATTCTATTATATGAAGTGATCAGCGTACAGTCATGGGAAAAAATGGCAGCCTTCCGATGCAGGGGTTGCTCCGTTGCTCGCACACCGCACCCGCAACGGTCAGGACAAAAGGCCGCACTGGCCGGGACCAATGTGTGAAACCAAAATGTATGGTAAGCCTACTAATACAATAATTGAGGCAAAGTAAATATTTTTTGGCCTTTAACAGACATTACATTAATAAAAATATGAATTCCGTTGGGCATTTAACTTTTTAACTAAAATTTAAACTAGGCTGCTAAAATTACTTTAGTGGGTGGGAGTAGCTGGCGTATCAGGTAGATAATATTGCTAATAATAACAAATTGGTGACATCGTTATTTAAGGGGTTACGTGTAGTCAAGATTTTTAAAAAATCGAAAAATTTTTTTTTGTATTTTCTTAAAGCAAAATGTTTAAAAAATATTGTGTGAAAATATCAACTCGATCCGGTTATTAGTTTTAAAGATATCCAACGATAACCGTGGGGCCCTCTGCTGCCGCCCGTACTGACATGTGGACGGTACTAGAGCCGGCCGGGCTGACAAACGGGGCGACTGCTACGGAACGCGGTTTTTACCTGATTAATTCTAAGAATAATGTATGAAATTTCTTTTATACTTCTACTTTTAGACATAAGACCCTTTAGGCTAACTGAGATTTGATTTAGTGTTAGTACTTCAGTGGCAGTGAAACCCAGCAGTTGATAGGTAGTTGTGCGTGTATTATAATCATTTTCAAAAATTTATAATGAGACATCATGAAGGTATGCAAGGAATATTAATGATTGCCAATGCATAGGATTAAATTATGGACCTAATGCACACCGGTATGCTGAAAAACTCGATATAGAGCGCATAAAGATTGCTGACCAACGTGCAAATCAGGTCACTCGAGAAGGCAAAATGAGACGTAGATAAAAAAAAATCGACATCTTGGAGGCTTACACATCGGCAGAAGATGTATTATATGTACCAGAAATAGAAGACTCTACGTAAGTAATTTTTTAAATTGTATTTGTATTAATTATTTATGCATAAAACTTTAAACGCGTTTTTCTCAAAATAACGTTTTCAAAAGCGGTGTCCACAATATTTTAAAAACTACTCCACAGATTTAAATGAAATTTAAACATCATATTTTAGGCATTAAAAACTTGTGCTTAATCGAAGGATTTTTTTTTTTGACTTAAACTTTTTTTTTTATAAATAATAAATGAGCGATTTTTTCCCTCAAAATTCATAATTAAGCTTTCAAAGACCGCCATTTTGCTTAATTTGAAAAAAAATAAAAAAACTTCGATTAAGCACAAGATAAACTATTAAACTACTAATTTATTTTTGTTTCATTAAATTTAAATAAACCACTAAGGCCCGGTTGTTTCAAGTTCGATCAAAGTAAGTGTTCTTTTAAAGCATAGATTTTTACGTTCTCCAGCAATCAGACGATCCGTTTTCGTAAAAATCTATGCTTTGATCGATCGCTTACTTTGATCGAACTTGAAACAACCGAGCCTAAGAAGCACTGATGGACACCACGAGGCACTACTTGCAAAACAGGGGTCAATCGTGGTCCAGTATTAATAATTGTATTTGAAATTTTCGGTATAGATACTTAAAATATAGTGTAAAATGTTGGTATTATGTATTGAATCAAAACATTAAACAACCGTTCAAAAAAAATTTTTGAAAATGTCTATTTTTTTGCGCCTCTGACTACACGTTACCCCTTAATAAACTTTATCATCAACTCTTTTTTCTAGTTTGTAAGATATTCATCTTGTATTTGTTATTTAGTACGAAATTACCAGGATGCCCTATATACAAAGTTTAATGTAGAAATTAACTTGAAATATACATTTATTCCTTTGTGTTATAAAAAGTTAATTCTTTATCATAAACAAATACACTCAGCACCTTCTGTTTTAGATTTTCTGGGATATTTTGCTCTGTTTCTACCACTTTGCTGCTATGACATTTAGGATCACATTACAGGGTCCAATATCAGTCGTTATGATGGACCCAGCAATGAGATCTGAAACGTCGGCCAGAAAGATCATAGAAATACTCCAGAAGATTCTGAACGGCCATGAAAACCAACGAACATTTTTAACTGTAAGCACGGGTTATTATGAATACAGTGATTTGGTTATGGTGAATTTGATTCCAAAAAATCTGGCATTCATATTATTCAGAAACTATAATCTACTTTTTTTTTGTGCATAGGTAGGGGAAACCGGGCCAGAATGGGTAGCGGAGCATAACGGGATAGAATACCTATCTCTTCATATACACATTGGAGCGCGCAGAAATTTTTATATTGTTCAACAATCGACCTTACGCCATTGCCTAGAATGGACTTTATGTGTGTAATTTTTAGCAAAATTATAAATTAATAAATTTTGTTTAGCATAGAGCCATTTTCCTTTCTTTGGAATATTATTTAATCTCTAACAAAGTAACATGGCGGTATAAATGGCACTTGGTTTTGTAAAATATCACCATGTAGTGCAACGGGGTGGGACAGAATGGAATGATATTTCCTTCTGTCCAAAATAATAGATATACACAGGTGTATGTAAATATTTTTGTAACATTGTTATTTCATTTTGGTTTGATTTTAAAATAAATTGATTATAAAAAGAAAAACGGAAATGCAAAAGTGGTCTTCAGACTCAATGGAATTAGCAGTTGAAGCTGTAATAAATGGAGAAATCAACTTTATAGAGGGCTGGTGATAGTGATATGTGCTAGGTGATAGTGCTGACATAAACAGTGATGATGATGATTCTATTAATTTGGGAATTGTGTAATGCTTTGAAATTATGAATAAGAAACTGTATTGGAAAAATTTGTAATGGAAAAATTCCATTTTTTTAAAACTATTATCCATTGTTCTTTAATTTTTCTCACGGAATTTTTCTTTGTTTTTGTGAAGTTTAGGTGCTGAATAAATGTGCAATTTATATTTTATTTTCTTCAACTTCTTATACTAGCATTGCTTCAAACATTAGCTACTACGTTTCACCCTGGTTTCCCCTATATGAAACAAAGGTGTTTATTTTAAAACGGTTAATATTTACTGGAAGTCTGTAAACCATCCAATAACTCAATTTTCAATATAGTAGATTTAGAGTTATCGAGCAATGCATATTCGAACTGCTTATCTTTGAAAATAATGTGACAACTTGTAAAAAAACTGAACACGTCTGGCGACAGCTAATGAGGACCCAATGTCTTCGGATAGTGCGATGGATGCGTTTCACCAAAGTCAGGCCATTAGGGAAATATAAACATATATCTAATAGTAAACGAAAAAAATTGCGCCGACATCTTTAATCTGAAATTTATGAGGATAATTACCGTCTACATACTGCTAGGAATTACATAAGGAATTGTAGGTAAGGTTGGTTGACAGTTGACTCTATTACTGAATTTATTTTATTCCAAATAATTAATATACCTAGGTACTACATACTTGTTTCGCAATTAGATTGATAATGGCGATAATATGTCGGTGTTTATTCACAATAACATAAGCTTCAACTGGCACTTATAGCACTTTAATGATGTTTTCTTAAAATAAAATTGATTTATTGCAGGACGCAATAAAATAAAGCGTTTTTTTAATTGCTGCTTAGTTTAGAATGAATGTACCTAATAATACCCATTGACGTATTATTATATCATTGATAATACCTACATTTTGTAGTATAAAAACAAGTGGAAGTCATATGCTCGCTGGGGTTATTCTCATTTGAAAACAACTTCACCAATATCAATAAGGGGTCATCCATAAAGTACGTCACACTAATTTCGTGAGACCCCCCCCTCTCTAGTGTGACGTCACATATTTAGCAATTTTACATTTAGAAATTGACAAATAGACGAAACATTTAGCATTCGATGGATTCACCGTGCGGGTGCCAGGTCCATCGCATTGCAGAGAGGGGAGCCGAGAACTGGGGTAGTCTAAGAGGCCCCCTTAAGATGTATCAGCACTCACTTCCACTGTTTCGGTCTCTCTCTCTGCCTATCCAAATCCGATCAGACTCCGTTAGTGCCATTTTCGATACGCATTGTAATATGGAACTAACGGAAGATCTGGATGGTCTGGTGGCGGCATTTGTGCATTTATCGAAGGGCTCACAGGCGACCGGTGCGTAGTAGAGCGAGTGTGAACTCTCCAACAAAACAATTTTAACCGTATATTCATACAGATAAGTTGGAAATATTTTTAGTTTTTCTTTAGTCCAATTTTGGCATTTTAACACTTAGATGTAAGTATTAGATTTTGAAATGTGACGTCACGAAACTTGGGACCCCTCCCACCCCTTGTCACACAATGCCACAATTTATCGACCCCCCCCTTAACGTGTGACACACTTTAAGGATGGCCCCTAAGGATATGTATTACCATGGCCCTTAACTCCTTCGGAAATAATATAATGACAATAGGTACGAATGGGGAATTTTGCTGTATTTTATTAAAAAACGATCGAAACATTCGTGAACTCTGACAGCTGACAATAATTCAATATGGCGTCACTATTGAAACGTTTTCCTTTTTAAAGAAACGTGTGCCTTTTCAAAAAAAGGTCAAATGCCTATCCACTTTCATGCTTTATCGATATTCGGACTAAAACGATTCCATATTTAAAAGTTTCGAAAGTACCTACCTATACAACTTTGACAGCTGCATTGAACGTCGAATAAATTAATGTGTTTTTGATTTTGAAAACGAATGTCTTACAATTACGTCGTTTTTTGCGAAAATATCGACAATATCAATTCGATAACTAATCATTCCTCAATTTTGAAGTGAGCATCTTTATGTTTGGTACTCGATACTCAATTCAAAATGGTCGACAATACTAAATAAGTCGGAACACTAATTTCAAGTAATAAATTTTCGGCAGTTGGATGTGCGCGCTTTTCGTGGTCTCGCATTCCCGCTGCATGTTGCTTCCGGCTACACCATTTACGCTACAATGCGCATGCTCTGCAAGCACAACTTTCGTTACAATAAAAAAATTACCCTAAATGCGTCAAAAGAAATAATAAATAATTTTACATACTTAAATAATTTCTTTAGTCAATAATCGGCTTGCTGTCAGAATACTCGTTTTTAACTAATGGATGGTTAAGTAATATGAACAAATTCTTGGGTTTGAAGGTGCCGCGAATTTATAACATTAAAAAATTAAACTGTTCTAAAAGTTAATTCTTAGCCTTGCCGTCTTTACAAGGAGAGTGACTGTGGGAAACAAAGTTAATGGCGCTCTAAACGCAATTATGGCCAATAAGAATCTGTCAAAGGAAGCAAGTCTAGCGGTACATAATGGCTTTAATATTTAATGTTAAATTAGATAATATTAAATAAATTTCTATTCTATCAAAAAAGTACAAGTAAGTAAACAAATATAATTTTTAAAAAGGCAGCAAAAGCTTGCCGGTGTAAAGGGATGTCGAAAACTATACTTTTTTATTTAATAACTACAGTTGGTACAGAAGAACTATACACAATAAATTTAGCACTCACAACTTTAAATTATAGACAAACACATAAAATCCCTGAAATAAAGTGATTTACGGACTATCTCCTCTCCAACACAAGTCCTTATCTACATACATTGAGATTTGTATCCGATTGGATCGATGAATAGTAACTGACTGATTGGTTTGTTTGATTGGTTGAAAAACGCAAAAATCTATGTATTTTTCTTTTACTTTTACTAGAAATCAAGCAACGATCCTTAAATAAGATGATAAATGTATCTTCGAAAGTCCCTATAGATAGGTCCTTAGAGTATATATATACAGGCCATTGCAAAAATGGCGCCATATAAACCAGGCGCCTGCAGTTATCACTCTGAAGCGTGAGTTCGTAAACACGTATTTTGAAAAAATCTGAAGAATATTAAAATCTGCAAACTATGGTGATATTTGTGATAGAATTATAGTTAAGTGCAGCTTATATCAAAGAATTATTTGATTGATGAGTAGCTTATTGGTGTAGTGGTCATTACGCTCGCCTAGTGATCTGGTGGTTGGTGGCTCGAGTCCCATCAGGACACCAGCAAGTTACTCTTATTTTCATAGCACAAGCGGGTGCGCTCGCGTGTTCTCGAGATACTGGAGCTACATACATCCCGTCCAGATGCTTTTGCTTTGCTTTGTTCACTCACTCACTCTTTTGACAGGTCAAGGAGTTATAACTCTTTTCACTCAAATGATTTAAATCACTCTTATGCATCTTTAAATACAAATGCAGATCGAAAGATCACCATTTCACATCTATAAATCGCGCTTGTTCTAAATGAATTACATAGAAATGAGTGATTTGATTTACATGATACGATTGCAGAATATAGTTAGAGCAGTTTCTACGGCTGTCGGTCACTTGAACGATACTCCAGATTATCCTATTTACAGGCTGTTAGATACATAAGACTAGAATATTTTTTTTTGTTTTTATCTCCTTATAATTAATTATTAATTACACCTACATGTTTCGGAAAAACCCTTTCCTTCGTCACTGTCCTGGACTTCAAGTTCCTCCCAATGTAGGAAACGCGTTATCTGAATGTAATATAAATTGAAACGCGCGAGTGATCTCGCGCGTAAAACGCGGCATCTGGACGCAACATAAATTGGAACGCGCGAGTGGACTCGCGCGTAAAACCAACACCTCAGGAGGTATTGGTAAAACGCGCCAACTGGACAGGCTCTAAAACGCCCAATCTGGACAGGCCCTAAGAAAAAGCGTCATAAAGCAATACCTCCTAGACAATAAAAGTCGAGGTACGTTTTATGATCTGAAGTGTAAATTACGGTGTAGACAGGTGATACGTAATAACAGGTACAAAAAACTATTTAAGTTACAAAAATATTATTCTCCAACAATAGTAAACTTTGTGGTTACATTATATATGTATACCAACATAATCAGGGGCGTGCAGTAAGAACATAATATACATCTCGTAATATTGCTAACACTGTTTTTTCAGATGTTAATATATCATAATATTCTGTCACAAAAATATTTTATTACGTTTAAAAAAGTCTATTTTTTTTACTTAAAAAAACGAACAGAAGAACTACTAAGAAGAATAGGTCTGGGCTGGGCAGCATTTGGTAAATTGAATAAAATAAAGAGATCCCAGTATGTTATAGTTAAGGAGATATGCAATATCAAATTTTGCATTTTTTTCAATATTTCTGACTTATTTTTTGCAAAATGTTGAACTATCATTACAGTAACTTATATCGATTATGAAAAATTCATTCGCTTCAATACAACTGAAATAAAATGATAAAAACCTTGTAAAAATAACTTAGTAGGTAAATAATTTTTGTAGGTCATGGTTGCTTGAACATTTTAGGCTCATAACATAGGCAGGAATCTACCGCCCAAGTTTCTGCTGCTAGCTCTGGTACACCCTGTATATGTATATATTTTCTAAAAGTTATGTCATATTTGGTCGGAGTTATGCCTTTACTACAAGCTTTAGCTTTAAGGCCAAGACCAAATTCATTAATTAAATAAGTTAATAAATTAATACTAGAAAATCTGCCTCACCCCGAGCTAATTTTAATCGCGGTTACTAACACAAGTGCCACTGGACAGTCTAGACCAGCCATACTCAACCAGCGGCCCGCCAATCTTTTATATGCGGCCCGAAGCACATTCATTATCAGGAACATGATTTTTAAAAAAGTAACCCATAAAAACCAAGTTTTTATTATAGTCCCTTTGTAAAATATCACAACAATTAAAGACGAATTAAAACATATAACATAACACTCAACTTACAGTAATTTAATATATTTCTAAAATGTCAGATGTTTTGAGCTTTGATAAGACACTTCATGCTTTGAAGATTAAATTCTAAAAACATTTGTCAGTCAATTTAGATTTTCGACATTCGTAGTGAAGTACCTATTATGTATACCGACGGAGTAATTCAAATTTAGAAAATATTCCGCGACGTTATCGGGCCGCTACGCTAGTAATCAAACTTTTCTAATGATTCCATTTTGAAAAAACCAATAAAATTTCTAAAAATCCGAAATTATACTATAATTATTTTTTTTTTAAAGAAAATTTGATAAATCTTCTTGATCGTCGCCACGAGTCTACTTGCCAAGTTTCAACTCGATTGGATCACGGGAAAAGGGTCAAAAATCGATTCAAAGTTTTTGTTGACGGCAAGCCGGCAAGCAAGTAGACGCCACGAGTTAATATAAAGGGAGTAAAAATATCTAACAAGTCTTGAACTACGCGCGAACAAAAAGACAAGCTCCTGTCGTTTTAAATCTGCCGACTTCTATGGTTTAAGAACGAATTCGTTATTTCAAAGTTTCAACCACAGAGTGTAAGTTTTGTGTGTTGTCATGTAATTTTTTAGCCATTTTTTTAGTAATCTTCCTACTCCACAGTCATCCATTACTGTCAGTAAAATCTCATGCTCGAATGTGTCAAATGCTTTTTTGAAATCTATAAATATTACCTATTCCTACTTTTTTTATCATTCAAATACTTCACACAATATTTTGAGTTTGTCCAAATCTTTGCACAAACTGGTATCACATTTTTAATGCATCCGCCTTAATGCAAATGCCTTTATGGTTTCCCGCCACAATGTGGTCTACGCAACTCTAGATTTTTTTCCTTTTATAATTATTTTTCTCCGTATTTTTAGAATTCAGATATGACGTAAATAAATCTCATGTAGGGAAATGAACTGGTGTTAATATTTGAAGCCGGTATTGGTTGGTACGCTGATAATTGATAAGTATGATTATAATTCTGTTATAGTTTAAAAAAATATGGCGGCGCCCTAATCTAGAATCAAGCAGGTTTCAACCAGTACTATTTTTCCCTGTATTTTTTTTCGTCATATCAGTATAATGTTGCGGCCCGCGTAACTTGGCAAACATATCGACGGCTCCTACGTATAATATCGTAACCCACAAATCGACGATTTTTAGTTTTTTGTGTATTTCATATGTATTTAATTATATCTTTATTTCCAAGAAAGAAAAAAAAATATTTTGCAATAAATAACGTTTTTTTCGGACGTATTTTATCGTATCTCAAACAATCACATATTTTTTTACGAAGTATACTATCGTATGTAACACTTTCGATAATTTGCGTTGGAAAATAACATAAGATAATTTTATCGTATGTAACACTTACGATAACATACGTTGGAAAATAACATAAGAAAATTATCGTATGTAACACTTACGATAACATACGTTGGAAAATAACATAAGATAATTATCGTATGTAACATTTACGATGATATGCGTGAGAAATTAACATAAGATAATTATCGTATGTAACACTTACGATAATATGCGTGAGAAAATAACATAAGAAATTATCGTATGTAACACTTACGTTATTTTACGTCGCGTCTTTTCCGAAGTATAATATCGTATGTGCATTTCTACAAAAACCTTTAATAATTTCGAGTTTTTTGTGATTATTTATGAAACTACAGTATAAAGTAAAATATTGAAACGAAATTTCAAAAAAATTGGGCAATATTTAGATTTATACCGGACGAAAATATGTTCAAATCCTTCTCCTGTAAAATTGAATTTTGTGGGTTACGATATTATACGTAGGAGCCATCGATATGTATGTGGCCCGAAGAAAACAAGGTGAGTACCGCTGGTCTAGACACTAACAGAGCGCGCTTTTTATTGATTTTAAAGTTAACCGAGGTCGATAGACGCTAATAGGCTTCCGGGGGTCGATATCCTGGTTACCTACCCCGCCGAATAGCCCTTGGGGTAGGGCTGCTCATCCGGTAACTCAATAATGATTCATTGAACCGGGTCGGACGATTTGTCGAAGAAAAACCGGGAAGTTGCTCTTACGATAGAAAAGTGCAATCATTCAAGTATCTATCATACAGCCTTACTCTGGATATCGCGCTAGGAGAGGCTTAGGGTACGAACATGCCGAAGATGCTTCACTGCGATACCTCGCTGTGGCGGTTTACCTCGCTACCTCGATGTCACCTCCGTGTAAAACAAACACATGCTAGTAGATACGCATGCACATGCCGAAAGATACCTCACTGAGATACATCGCGGTCTACATTGAGGTTTACCTCGATGCTTACGTGAAAACAAAATATTTTGTTTTCACATCGCGGTCGACCGCGAGCAGCGATGTGATCTGGCTCGTGATTGGTCATATTCGCCTCAGCCTTGCGAATTTGTCCAATCATGAGCCAAGTCACATCGCTGCTCGCCGTCGACCGCGATGTAAAAACAAATGGAGCTGTCATTATCATTAATCCCATTTTGTTCGATCG
>JADDOH010013915.1:0-35197 GCA_016648135.1 Agrypnia vestita
TCAATATGTTCCAGCATCTGGGTTGGTGCATCAACCGCGACAAGTGTGTCCTTATACCTACCCAAAAGCTGGAGTTTCTGGGCATAACTAGGGACACCGAAGCCAACCAGAAATCGCTCTCGGACCGCAAGTGCTCTGGCCTTCGCCAAGTACTGCGCCGCCCGATCGAGGCCGGCAGTTGCTCCCCCAAGCAGGTTCTAGGCCTCTTGGGGAGACTCAACTTCGCAAACTTCGCCACCCCTCGGGCTCGTTTGCATTGCCGAAGACTGCAGAGATTCAGCCGCCAGCTGCAGAGGCACGAGCCATCCAGACAAGTGGAGCTTCCTGCCGCGGTTCGGCAAGACCTAGAGTGGTGGTTGGAGGCCGTAGGGGAGTCCTGCCCAATACACGAAGCCCCCTTCTCCCACTTCCTGACTACAGACGCAGCGGACGCAGGTTGGGGCGGCCAGGTGGACGACAAGACGATATCGAGGCCAAGTGGTCCCCAGAGCAGATGCGGTGGCATTCCAACCAGAAAGAAGCCTTCGCTGTTTACGCAGTGATCAGGGATCACGCTTACCTGCTAAGAGGAACGAAGACCCTACTGCAGACAGACAACAAGACAGTAGTGGCTTACATCAACAAGGAGGGGGGGACAAGATCATTGGGCCTTCTGAAGATAACTCGAGACCTCCTAGAGTTTATCGACCAGCAGGAAATATCTCTGACAGTGCAGTACATTCCAGGGAGATACAACGGGATTGCGGACCGACTCTCTCGGGGGACACCACTCCCGGAATGGCACCTCCTGGAACCAGCGACAGAGGAAATATTCCGAATATGGGGACGTCCTCAGATCGACCTCTTCACATCGGCCACCGCCCATGTGGTGCCAAACTACGTGTCGCTAGACTCAACCGATTGCTCGGCCTCCTATCTCAACGCATTCAGTCAGCATTGGGATTACGAGCGGGCCTGGGTATTTCCGCCGCCGAATCTCATCCCAAGAGTACTGGCGCACTTGAACCTGGCAAGAGGCACCTTTCTCCTAGTTGTGCCAAGATGGGAGAAGACATTCTGGAGGGCCGATCTCAAACAACGAGCAAAGGGAGGGCAAATAAGCGTAAGAGATCTGAAGAGCGTCCTGATCGATACGTCGACAGGGTTTCCCCCACCGAGGGTGTCGGACCTCCAACTGGAAGTTTGGATAATAGCAGTGGGTGGGAACAGGCTATAGCGGATTGGAGCCAGGAGGAACAGCAGCTGTTCAGATCTGGCTGGAGAGGCTCAACGCTGAACACCTACAAACCGGCCTGGGATAGGTGGCAGCGATGGTGTACCACGCATTCTGTCCAACCTCATAACCCTCCCCCTGCAACAGTGGCAAGATATCTGGCCAACCTGTTCATCCACGAAGGGCTAGCCCCTCGAACAATATTGGTCCACAAATCGGCAATCGTATCCTTCTGTGGCCCAGCTCTTGATGCAGATAAGATTAGCTCGAACTTCCTCGTCAGGCACGTCCTTAAAGCCATCTCGGTTTCTGGTGGATGCACTGAGAGACCCCCGATCTGGAACCCCCGAGTAGTGGTGGAGTGGCTACGTGAAAACCCGCCAAGGAACAGCCTGTATGACGTGTCAAGGAGGACGGCCATACTACTCATCATGGCATCTGGGCGAAGAGTCCAAGATCTGACACTTCTCAGAGTCACCCCGGACCGATTGATCGACAAAGGAGACTCCATCACGCTATGGCCAGCCTTTGGAGCGAAGACTGACACGGCAAGACACAAACAATCGGGATGGAGGTTGAGCGCATCGGATGAAAGGAACATCAACCCCTTGTTTTGGATCCGAAAGCTGGTCTCACTCTCACAGCCGAGACGAAAGCCGGACATGAAAGAACTATTTGTGACGACAGCAGGTGAAGTAAAGCCAGCTTCACGGACAATGATAGGTGGTTGGATCAAGTCAATCCTAAGAGAGGCTGGAGTGGAAGCAACGCCAGGAAGTGTTCGTTCTGCTGTGGCTTCGTTGAATTGGCTGGAAAACTACCCGATAGAGGAGATCTTGTCAAGGGGAAACTGGCAGAGTGAAATCACCTTCCGAAAATTCTACCAAAGAGAGATAGTAGATAACCCCAAGCAACAATGCCCCCAGAGCTCATTAGCGCCTCTCTTTACGCCAATATAGGCAGTCACATATAACGTCGAACCACTAGGTCACCAGGTGATAACAAACAGATCTCTCATAATGGATTCCAGGCGTCGAGACGGAACACAAAATAAAAGAATTTTACCTTCCATTAAAATTCCTATTTTGTTTCCCTCGACGCCTGGAATCCAGGTAATCCCTACCTGGTGCATTATGAGTCATATGAAAGAAAAACCGTTACGCCGACATAACCGGAAACAGGGATACCAGCGGGAATAAATTATGTCGCAAACAGGGAATCAGAGGGGGTAGGAACGCGTGTCTAAGTGCCGAAACAGCAGGCTGTTCTCTCATAATGGATTCCAGGCGTCGAGGGAAACAAAATAGTAATTTTAATGGAAGGTAAAATTCTTTTATTATATGAGGTTAAGTAAGGTTAGGTAAACAAATGTGCAGAATATGCCTTCAGCAGTTTTAAAAGATCCTGGCCTATTTGTTTCCTAGGGCTTACTTCCTATTAGTCACAAATACTGCACTTTTGCGAAAGATCACATTTAATATTTTCATTTAAACTTTCAGTATATTATATAATACAAGTCACGACACCTGACGCTTCCTTTCAACTTTCTTGTGATTTTGTTTTTTCACATATTTTTTTCATAAAACCATGAGTTCAAAAGCCAAGAGTTCTAAGAAAGTTAATGAGAAGAGCCAAGTAACAAAGAAAATGGTTAGAATCAAGCGAAAAATAAATTGTTGAAAAGTATGAAAATAGCAGGCGTACCATTAATGTTTTCATTTATTTCATCTGATTGTTTTTGTATTTATGTCCAAATTATTTTATACAAGCCATAAATCATTTTCCGTGTATTTCTTATACGATTTTCCATGGCGTTCTTTTTGGTGTGAGTCCAAGGATATGGAATGTATTAATAATATGAAATACCACTGTATTTCAATTTGCATTGTTTCAGTACATATGTAACAAGTACTTTTAGATCACACTGATAGCAAAATGTGGTCTACATTTGTTTACTTTCTTTTACAAAAAGCTGTGCAGCGCACAAGGCTATGGAAGGGTAATACATAATAATACAATCAAAAATCGTTTATAAAAAATTTATATTTGTGTAAAAATATCATTTTATTCCACAATTTTTTCTAATAAATATATTTCAACAACTTTACATACTTAAAGTAGAAGGTAATGTACAAAAAGAAAACATATTTACATTAAAACATTCAACATCACATGACTCTTTGTATTTTTCCGTATAATGTAAATAAAGTATGCATCTAGAAAATGCCTAAGCTCATTTTAAATTGTTAACAGTTGCTGATACGGACCACCTTAAATCACTTCTTGATCAACAAAGCGATGCAGTTCAGAAGATGAAAGGTGATCATTTAATATATAAAATACTAAAGACATCTCATAATGCTCCTCGAAAATTGATGCAACAATTTCATCACAATCAATTTTTTGACATGCATATTCTGTTAAGACATTGCAAGCACTGTATTAGGAAAGGGTGCGAACAAAAATGACATACTATTTAAACTAATTATGTAAACAAATGATCTTATGTCCAGATGTTAAAGGAATAAATTCAAAACATAGTACACAATATGTATAATGCAACAATTAAATTATGTATTTTAAGCAATGGTGCATGTTAAATAAAATAAGGGAGAATAAGAAGGATAATAGCAACCTGTAATGTATTAAAATCACCATATATTATTGAATAAAATCCAAATTGAGTAACAGTAATAAAAAAAGTTGTAAAAAATCCAAGGAAATTAATGTCATTATATTTAACTCCCAATTTAACTAAGTAAATACTGGCACTTGAGATTCTGTTTACGGGAGATAAATTACTTAAATCAATTATTGTGCTTGATCAAACACTTTTATTTTACTTGAACTTGAAGAACACAATGACAACAAAAATAAATATGTGCGTACAGCAGAACCTCATTAATTCAAAATTCAAGGTACAAAAAAATCACAATGTGATTGCAAAATTTGCCAAAAATCGTAAAACTCATGATAGAAGCCATTAACAATTGACAGCGACTTAGGCCCGGTTGTATCAACTTGGATTACAATTTATTATACAAAGGATACTGCTAAAAAATTATAATTATAAAAATAGATATCTCATTAGTGACATCTGTGGTTAATTAAGGGGAATGAAAAAGCTTTAAATGCTGGTCGTGCTAATGATTATTAAAACAAACTATAATCCATGTTGATACAACCGGCCCTTAGACAAGACATAGACATGAGTCTACATAAGGATTTTAGATAAAGATTTATGTAAAGTGTACCTTTTGGACTCTCATATTTTATTCTCATTTCGAAGTTTCTATAATAACAAAAGTTAATATGAATTTAATTGCAATATTTGAAATCACTATTATAAAGAATTACCCAAGCTAATAAATTTGGTATAGATCTGAGTGAATTATTGAAAAAAGCAGATTATAGATTTTATAAAAATGTTAAATTTAAAAAAAAATTAAAAAGCAGATATAGATTTTATAAAAATGTTAAATTTAAAAAAAAAATTAAAAAGCAGATATGGATTTTATAAAAATTTCTAATTACAAATTTATTCAATCTATTTTGGAGTATTAAAAAATTAAAACAACATTTAGTAAAATTTATGATAAAAAATCTTTGTGCAATGAAAACCATTAACCGGTCGTACGCATCAATCAATCAAATCTAAAAAAAAAACGAATATATTTGTACCCTCTGTATGCCGGAGCTGAGATCTGCGCTCTCTAGATATGTATACGAGTTTGACCTATTTTACGTCTGTTTATGGGTTTATAAAGCTTATTATTGATTGTGTATCTCAAGTATTTTGAATAAATGAACGAGTTCTATTCGTCAAGTAACCTCATCTGCTACGAAAACCGGACAAAAAGTCATTCCAAATGTCGTCTTCGAACCGCACAGTAATTGTGTTATTTATATAAAAAGAGTTATAATTAAGTATTTTTATATTCTTTGATATATTTAGAACGAAAATATTGAAATACTTTATCTTTAGTGTTATTGCTTCCATGGTTTTATTTGATAAACATGCATACATTTCTGATAGTAACTTTCGTTACTTATTTTCATAATTAATAAGTAATTATTGAAGTCTATATTGAGAAACAAGAAACTGCAACATCTTAGCGATTATTGTTGATTTTTACATGAATAAAACTATCATAAAAAAGTATCTAAAAAACAGCAATCGCGCGGCAGACAGGGTTCACTCCACATTACGTACGACCGGCATACAACCAGTTAATAAACATAAAAATTAAAATTACAGATGGAAATGCAGAAAATATATTTTCAAAATGTAACTAAAAGAAATAAATGTATTATTATTAAAGTTAAAACAGCTCTTTAACTGGGATCGAATATAAAGAATAATTTTCTAAATGCATATTTTGTACCATAAAAAAATAATTTAAAGTTTTCCTGATTTCTCTGAGTACGCTGTGTAACAATAGTATTATCTTAATATCTTCATAAAATCTGCAATCAAAATACACCCAACTCTTTTTTCACACAATTAAGTATTAGAGCTTTAAAAGGCCATATACAGTAAAAGCTCATTAATAACAACAATTATAATTGAAATTCAGTATAATTCAAACAATATAATTTGACACGCAGTCATTGATTTGAATGTGAACGTTTGCGAATGTTTTTTTATACCTGCACTGATTCATATTTTGCCATTCCCTAATTCCTGAGGGGGTCGACCAATCTCAGAGCTTCGAACACCTGTAAGACAAGTAAACACACCCCCAAACGACGACGGGCTGAATAGGATGGAAATCCCGCCAAAAAGCAAGATTACTTGAAGTTTAATTTGCTCGTCGGTTTTGTAGTTTTAGATTTCATTTTTATATGCCTATCTTTGTGTTTACTACATTTAAAAACATATTCAGATTGCATGAAAGTAACACGTGTCAGCGCAATTGACCGGCGAAACACAAAAAGGTGCAAGGCAAACTTTTTGATGTTTTCTCAACTTATTTTATTGAAAAAATAGGTGAGTTTAACAAAAATTAATGGAATGTAGGCCAAACATATTTGTTTAAAAATATTTTGAGGAAATGCATTTGTTGCACACTTACAAATGTTTAGAATAGTGTAATTTTTTGAAAGCTTCCTATTAATTTCTATTTCTGTAATTTGAAATTCGATTTTTTTTAAACTTTGGTCCCCTCAATTTAGAGTTACAGAACGTTTACTGTACATTAAAATTTCAAAGTGTTTTTAATTATAAATTAATAATAAGAATCGTATTAGAACAAATAATTTTTGCAAGAATATAGCATTCATTCTTTTTTTGAAGACCATTTTACCTCAAAATCATGTAAAAAAAAAAAAAAAAGAGTTGGGTTATGTTATCTGTGCATGAAATATGGATAACTATAATGAATTTAATGTTGGTGCACTCCATCCAAAGTATTATTCCAAAAATTATTGAGAATCTCTGGTGACTTCTATTCATACTGCATAAAATTTACCAAAACACACCCGATATCCTAAAAGAATAAATTGAAAATTCAAATCAATAATTATTTTGGTTGTGAATCCATCCCTGTCAAATGGTAACTTTAAGAATATAAGCGACAATGTATCATCACTCTATTTAAACTGGTCCTACCATATAAAATAAACCAAAATGTTAACAGTAGTCATATTAAGCTTTCTTTTTTATAAAAGTAAACATTTCATTGAATAGCAAGAATATATTAATAAACTAAACCAATTTCGAAATTTAGTAAAAGTCGAGTATTAAATAAAATTTGTTAACTAAACACTATTATTTTTTATATAAAACCAATTTCGAAATTTAGTAAAAGTCGAGTATTAAATAAAATTTGTTAACTAAACACTATTATAGTTAGTGAGATTTTATGAAATGTGCGGTAGGTATCAGAAAACATCAGAATGGTTACATTACTTATAAATTAATGTCTTCCAGAATAATAAATAACACACACGTATACTAGCCAAATCGACTTGCTAGAAGTTTATGAAATCTGCAGGTGTGTGTATTGATTCACAAATCATTCAAATGATCAATATGACGTCCATTAATCCATAATCACGTTAATTGCAAAATCCAAATATATTTATGAATAAGCCAGTAAAATCCAATCCAAAACTTAAATTCATAAAGATACAGGGTCCGGCAGAAATAGTTACCTGATTTGCCACCGCTGCTGGTGGAGTGCTAATAGTACAGAGCAGCATTTCAGCACACCATCTTGCAGCCAATGTCTTGCCATTTTAGTTGCCTTCATGGCGTGGATTGGTAAGCATTGCGCGTTCGCTGTTGAAATGTGTTTTACAAATGGTGATTCTGTTATCAACACGCAGTTACTATTTCGTACACACTTTGGGCTAGGTCAACAAGCTACAGTATCCGAAAAAGACAATTAAGATATAGGTGTCCAATTTTAAGGCTCATGTCACTCAGCTCTTAAACACGCAAACCGTATTCATTCAGAATATATAAAACAAAATTGTATAATCTCGTTATAATGTCTATTTTATTAAATGCCTTTATAGACGTACCACTATAACTTGGCGTGCGAGGGAGGGCGTCCCTATCGCCTAACAGAAGTTGTCAGGGTGTAAATTTATTATACAATACATAATGTACAGAATGTCCGGTGACCAGTGTCGTATTAAATACAGAAATTTGGTCGGGCAGCACTAAAGAAACCGTGCAGTAATGACGGCCGTTCTATCTGTCAAACTGTTAGACGGTAATATCGGTCCATTATTTGCTTTTTCAGCTTCGCAAAACTTTAAAACTTCATTGGCAATGGTTCTTGCAGCATCCCGGACTGTTTCGGATGTTTTGGACGTAATAATTCAGTGTATATTGGTAATCAAGATATCACAGCTCCCGACCAAACACAAAATTGAACTAAATGACAGGGCGAGGGGTTACCGCCGGGTGCGGGCGGGGCGGGTTTTAGTTCAAAATTCGCCGCACGCCAAGTTACGTTGGGCAAGCAATATCTGGGAGTTATTTCTACCAGACCCTGTGTATAAAATTCACCCATGCATGTGTAGTGTTTGCTATGAGATTAAACTGAAAAATCTACAGATATCTCAAAAGTGGCTTTGTAATTAAACCCTTCACATTTTTGTAATCTCCTATAAATAATTGCATCATTTAAGGAATACATCCGAATATTATCCGTGAAGGCATTTGGAATTTTAGAAAATTTAGAAAACAATCATGTAATGGTAGGAAAAATGATTTGCATAATAATTGACATATCTTTTCCTAATAATTCTTTTCACAGATTTTAACACAGGTGCCACCGTTTTGAAAAAATAATTTTAAATTACAAAGTTTACAATTAGGTATATGCACAACATACCTATAAACTATAATTCAGGAACAATATACATAACAATTGAGCTTCTTTATCATATATACATATATACGCATATATATATTTTTAAAATCATTTTTCTAATAATTTCATTAATCCATTCTTATGAAAACTCATCTGATTATTTCGCTTAAAAATATATCAACTAAGTATTCACATGTCTTCGCCCATTAATAATAAATTAAATAAAAATATCAATCTACACTGTGTTATACGATAATTATTCTACAATAAAGGCACTTCACTTTTGTTCGGTATCGGCTCATAAAGAGTAACACACTTCAAGTCTGCTATATTCACTAATTATGTAAGTCTTTTGTAAACTGGGGGTTAACAGCACGTGTCACGTGGGGGACTAGAAGCCGGGATGGGCGGGGTCAGGTGGGGCATTCAAGATATGATGGCCTCCGAGGTCTCCATGTCCGTATGGATGGTGAGTTTCATCTTCTCCTCGCAGCTGTCATTGCTATCTGATGAAACTTCGCCCACCGATTGTGTTGTGGAGGTTTCCTAAAAATTAATCACAGCATTGTACTAAAAATGTGCACTGCTCTACCAGGATTAGCGTAGAACTCTCTCCATAACTATTTAAAATGCGTGATAAAAAAATTCAAATTTAAAAAAAATATTGTTCTAAAGGAATAAAAGCAACACAACACAGTAAAACCCCGTTAATTCGAACCCGATAATTCGAAATTCGCCATAATTCGAAATTTTTAAAACCCACAAATCCCAAAATGCTAATTTCATAATAGATTAACCCTGATAATTCGAAAACCCCGGTAGTTCATAATTCAAAATAATTTTAGTCCCTTGCACCATAAATCAATACATAATTCTATAGTTTTAGTTCACATAATTGTTTTTTTTTTTTAGTTGACAAAATTTAAAAAAAATATTTTGATTTTCACAAAATTAATGTTTTTTTCATGAATTTTATGATTTTTGGCAAATTTCGCAATCACATCGCGTTTTTTGATTTTTCAAAATAATTTTTACTCCTTGCTGCATAAATCAATACATTTTAGTTCACAAAATTTCTTTTTTTTTTTAAATCCGACAAAATTTAAAAAATATTTTGATTTTTTCGCAAGTGAGAACAACAAATATAAAACGAATAAATGTCGCGGTCTTTGCATTAGCATAATAAATTTTGCATTTTCAAAATGATTTCTTGAAATATGCAAAAATACAGACATTTTTCACTAAATTAATGACTTTTTCACGTGTTTTACGATTTTTGGCGTGTTTTGCAATTTTATTGGGATTTAAAAAAAAAAATTGTACCTTGAATTTCGAATTAACGGGGTTCTGCGTAATTCGAAATGTTTTTTTTAGGTCCCTTGAATTTCGAATTAATGAGGATGAATTTACTGCATAACATGGGCAGTAGCAACGTCCTTGCATTTCGTCTCCAATTACTAAGTATTGAATTTAATAAATTTTAATATTCAATATAGGTTAATTAAATAATGTCCGACTTTTAACAGAAGATAACTCAGAACTGTTAGAAAAAAATGCAACATTTGAACTCGCTTACCTCCATAATTATAAATATTGGGACATTGTTACTTGAACATTTTCAACTCATACTTTATGAGAGAATCTACTTGTAAAGCATTATGGACTAGCTTTGTTTCACCCAACAGAATTATCAAATATTGTATCAAGATCATTTTAATGTACCCAACCATTTCTTTCAAAGAAATTCTTGAATTTAATGGAATTTTATAAATTTAAAGTTAGCGGAGTTTCTCGAAATAAAAAAAAATTGGATTCCTTGAATTTCAATACACACATTAAACTCTTATGTAATAAATTAAACCGAGTTTTCACACATAAGAGGCCCTTAGAACAAGACTATTGAAATAACAGTGTTTGTAAGAGTCGCTTCATCTAATTCAATGTCCAATAAAATTTGATAAAACCAAACTCATTAATCAATTAGAAAGACATACAGAAAAATCAAATAAATGAAAAAATATTGTTTTTAAAATTTGGTTTTAAATTTTGCAGAACTTGAAAAACTGCAACTTCAAAATAAGAATGTGTTCTTGAATATATATTTGATAAAGTTTATGAAAATTTCAATAAAACTGAGGCGGATAGCTATAACAGTTAGACTTACGAGAATTCTGTTTCTCTGATGCGTTCTTATGTGTTTGGAGAGGTGATCACTTCGCATGAACTTCTTCAAACATTCTGGACATTCAAACCTCTTCTCTCCAGTGTGAGTTCTTCTGTGCCTTTGCAACTCATCAGAGCGGGTGAACCTGTTAAATTATACACGAGTTTATTTCAACATACACATTAAATAATGCTTCATAATTTTAATAGACAGAACATAAATATTAATTCTACATATATAACACAATAATCAATTTATAAAGTGAGATCAACAAAAATATTTCAAAAATACTAATATAATTAATATATCCCTTTTTTTGGTGAAAGATTATTTTATGACATTTCTAGGTGATGAAGTTTACTTTGGATGTTATTTCAAATAGAATACAACCAATGGATAAGAAAATAATCACCATCATTTGCAAAATAAGAAATCCATAAACAAGTGTAAAATAATAAAAAATTAAAATTTGTGGAATGCAAGAAGAAATCTGGCCAACTGATTATTGATGGAAGTGCACCTCAAACTAAAAGACACGTTAGAAAGAAAACTTTACTTCTTCACTCATATAATCAGGTGGTTTGATAACTGAGTACAGATGATTTTATTGATGTAAAATAATAATAATTGTTTTTCCAATAAAGATGTGAAATACACACCAATACTCGAAAAATTAAAAAAAGTTGAACAAAAACAGAATTCCAAAGTAAAGATAATAAAATAAACCGAGGATTAAATAACAATAAAAAAAAGCTTTATTGGTTAACTTGACAAACATCTGCAAACCTACAGCATTAATCTGGTACTGCACCAGTCACATATCATTAGAGTGAGCAGTCCAAATATATTGTACGTAAACAGAAAGAATACTGTCTCAGACTGCTCGTGTTAACAATATATTACTAGCACGATACCCGGAATAAAGCTGCTGAAGGCGTAAGAGAATGAGTATGGTGTATTTTTATTCAGACCATTCAAAGCAAGCATCGGCTCCTATTATAAATGATATAAAAAATAGTTTTGTTAGAAAAATTCTGTAAAAATATATTTTCTTTCTTGTAACATGATCAAAGTAGCGCACAATGCCCAAGGTAAATCGTCAAAAGGAGTGTGTGGTTATTAATGATTTTGAAAATGTGTCTAACAAACATGTCATGTTGAATGCAAGCCAGCAGTAGAAAGAAATTCCACTACCAATGTGACATCTCAACATAGACGGTTTTAAAAAGACATATAGAATCCTAAACAAATTAACTGCAAGTGGGCCTAATCATTGGCCATAATTAATCATATTTACTTACAATTTGAGAAAACATACGAAAGTGGTGTGGCTGAATAGTATATTAATTAATATATATGTATATATATATATATATGAATTTTAAAATATATAAATAACTCGAGACGTGTTATTTATAAGAAAAAATAATCTATTTGTTATTATTTACAAGTATTATTAGCAAGCAAAGCAATCAAGCGTTCTTTGTAGTATTTGAATGTGAGAAATTTCCGACGCTGGTGATTACTTATAAATGTTTCCAACGTGGACAGAAAAAATAATTAATGAGTAATTTCAATTTTTACTGGTTAAGACACTCGCCTAATGATCTAGTTGGACTGGTCAGGGATTCGAGCCTCGTCCTAGGAGACCACCAAGTTATTTCTATTTCCATAGCACAAGCTTACTTTGAAAATAGTAGAGATGTTGATGTGGAACGTATTCCATATATGTGTAAATATTTAAAAAATATATATTTATAAATATATATACACAAAAACTTTTTAATAAAAAGAACTGATAAAGTCAAGGAATCACTTAACTGAGCAATGACAAATTTTTACAAGGCATGTTTTTTACTAACATTTTCACACTAATTAATCTTCATAGATTACCGGATGTGTGATTCAACAAAAGCAATATAATGAGACTCATCTTTTGATTCTTAGAATTTGTTGTGCGGTATTTCCAAACTTTTCGGATCAGCACGTACGCAATGTGAGGCAAGTGATGAAATGAGATAAATTTAAAAGAATTTTGAGAAGGAAGCCAACGCACCTTTTTCCACAGAAGAGCCAATTGCATATGAAAGGTCTTTCTCCGGTATGCCACCTGAGATGGGCGCGCAGGTGTGATGTTTTACCATACACCTTGTTACACCCCGGCACATGACATATGTGCTGTTTTTTCCGATTGCTTACATCTCTAAAAATGCAAAAAAATAAAAGCAGTTGAAGCAGGTCCACAATGTGTTACAGTATGTACATGAGTAAGATATCCAGAACTAACACCAACAGACATAGGTGATCTATTTATAATAAAGATTAACAAATTACCAATAATAACATTCTATCTTTGTAAAATTGCCTGTATAACAACATAAATAGGAATGTAGTGGCATTTTTTTGTCAATTAGATTCATTTAACGTCAGGTCTCCCGTCCATTAAGTCAGAATAAAAACAAAACATTTACCCACATACATATATAATTCAAGATATCATCCAGTTAGGTTTTTTCAATTGACAAAAGCATGCGATTCAAACCAAACAACTCAAGACACCCCTTTCGCTCAAATAATACAGTTATATTTACAGACACAAACCCAATACCGTTAGTAGAATAGATGTACTTATGAAACAATCAATTAAATAAAATTGAGAAGTATGTTTCACCTTCTCCATCTTGCAAAATAGAAATTCAATTCAACAGATCTCAGTTAGCAAAGAAAACTACGACCATTATGAAGGTCGTCTTTAGTGCTGCTTATTTAGCTAAAGAGTTCTTGTAAAAGTGATTTTCTCAAATAAATCTAAGACTTTAATTAAGACTCAAGTGCCAAGCGACAGATAAATTAATTATTTGATTCAATTAACTAAAAATAAATTCTTTAAAGAAATCCTAACCCTCTTATCTTAGCTAGATGATATAAAATGTTAACGAAATAGAGATTAAAATTTTCGAAAATTAATATGGACCAAATAGACCACAGACCAGCGGATACTGTACCGATAACACTGCATTGATATAAAAACAGTGACAACTAGCTGCACAAAAAAAAACACCCACAATACCAATACATACTTCAGGCATATTTGTACAAAACAATGTCATTTTATAAAATAAAAAATTGAAAAATTTATTGAAGTGACGGAATCACATTTAAAATTTAATATATTTTTAATAATATTAAATGAAAAAATAAATTTAAAAAAAGTTCTTTTATGATCTTCAAAATGGATGGAATAAAACTATGTATTTTATTACTCTACATAAGTTTAATTATACATTATACATACTACTTAAGTTTCACCTTCGATGAGAGATTATGTCATTTTCAAAATTCGAATGAAAGTCAAGTAGATTAATAGAACCTCTCATCGGCAGGTGAAACTCGAGTAGTATAATGTACATATAATTAAACTCAAGTAGAGTAAAAACATAGTTATCCATTTCAAATATTATCATGAATTATCTTTACAAAGTCAATGCCGATTCCATCAATAATACAGATTTTATAAAATAAAGGTGGGTTCATGGAATACAGGTCTTATTAATATTTAATATGTAGTTTACCCTGAAGAAGTAACAGTGGTTCTGAAACCGGTTGGCGTTATCAAAAATGTAGTGGTGTAAACCAATTTTATTGTGAATTTGTATTTAATTTCGCAATGAATAATCACAAACCAAATGGCCGATTACAATAGTGTATATTAATCTCAATCAATTACAATAATTTTGTTGTCTGTCTGTCCGTCTGTCTGTCTGTCTATCCCCGTAAGATCGTGTAACATCCGTAATTTCATTTGAATTCGGAGATGAGACTTGAACCCCGGGCGAGCAAACTCGAACGCGGAGACTTACGGAAGTTGCCATTACCTTAAGTGCGGGACCCTTAAAAAATAGATTACATTTAGAACTTAACAACGGTGCAGACTATTTGTACCCAAAAAAAATTTTCAATATATTTCAAAGACGATTTATATATAATTAAATCGGGAATAATACTAATTTCAGATATACGTTTCTTTTCACAAAAATAAATCAAACATTTTATGATATCATCGATGGCAATGTCGTCATAAATAATCAGAATGATTTGACAGATGGTATTAACATTCACCATAGAAAAGAGAAATAGAATTCACACAAAAAGTTTTGGGTGGAATTTGTAAAAAATATCATTTCTGCAAGTGACCATGATTCCATGAAAAATTTATGTCTATTATCTACAAAAAACTCGCAGACATAGAGATAAGTCAAAATACACGGCTCAGGACAAGTTTTTTCTCGATCTATGGAGCAAATTTGTTGGGCGCAAACAAGTGAGATAAGTTAAAAATTGACAGAAACGTCAGAAATAAAACTTCTAGCCTTAGGACGAATTACGGCTAGAATTTTAAATCGAAAAAATAGACACGTCACGTTAAACGTGTAAGTCTGTCCAGATTCAAACAGTCTCTGATTAGATAGTCTAGATCTTGTCTCCATCTTATTAGTATTCATTTGTCCTTGCTTTTCTTTTAAAATGCTATAACTTTTATTCTCTTGTATTTTATGTTGTTCATGATATGTAATATATTTTATTGGACTATATCCGTTAATTTCCATAAATAAAAATAAAATAAACATAAACGTCGGAAATAAAACTTCTAGCCGTAGGACGAATTACGGCTAGAATTTTACATGAACTTTTTCTTAAGATAAGGATTATTTAATTAATATTTGTTTCCCAGAATTTTTACTAATTAATGCACAGCTGTTTTGCTTGTATGCACTGCACACCACTGGTAAATACTTATTCTTTAGGAACCGGCATGTAAAAGTACCGTCATTTTTAACGGGTTACAGATAGTATTCTTACTATTTTTCAATAATTAAAAATAGTCTCCCAGGTTGAAGATTGATCCCCCAATCTCGTGGTCACTAAATGAATAAAATTCTTACCGCCAGGTCAAAGAAGTGCAATAAGATACAATCATCACATTTAATAGAAGGACTCTTAAATGTGAATATCACGTTGATCCGCAAAAACCTTAATGAAATTTAATAATCTATGTTTCGTACTAAGTTCTACGAGCAAATATATTATGATCTACACGGAGGTATAAAAATTTGTTTTATTTATCCGCTTAAAAAACAACAAAAATAAAGTTTTCAATAAATTTTTTTTGATAATTTATTTTTAATATTGCTGTAAAACTACCATTGAATGATTATCTATTTCTAAATCAATTATGGAGGTATGAGTTCCCAAATTACTTTGAATAATTAAAAACTGTTAATGCAATGGAGAAGTTTCATGATGTTGATAATACTATTTTTAACGTAATGGAAATAAAATATAGATTAAAACTAATAAACAGGGAAAAAAAATTTGAAATCTGTCAATGAATGACAACTGTGCCCTGTGACGCCTGTGACATCATTTGACCTAGCCAAGATCGTCGCACCACGAGTAAGCGAACACGAGCCGCTTCATCTAGGTTAGGTGACCTAACGTGCTGGATCGTCATACCATGAGTAAGTGAACACGAGCCGTTTCGCTCAAGTGACCTAACATGCTGGATCGTCATACCATGAGTAAGTGAATACGAGCCGCTTCGCCTAAGTGACCTAACATGCTGGATCGTCTTACCATGAGTAAGTGAACACGAGCCGCTTCGCCTAAGTGACCTAACATGCTGGATCGTCATACCATAAGTAAGTGAACACGAGTCGCTTCGCCTAAGTGACCTAACATGCTGGATCGTCGCATGAAACTATTTTTACAACCCTTTAAAGACGACCCATAACTTTTTCATTTTTTTTTAAATAGAGATGCGAACACGGAATACGTGTCACATCAATATTCTTACTATTTTCAAACTAAGCTAAACGCTGTGCTATGAAAATAGGACTAACTTGCTGGTCTGGACTGAGGTTAGAACCCGCAACCTTTGGATCACGAGGCGAGAGTCCTAACACAAGACCAATAAGCTATTTGTAGAAATATTTTAATGATTCTTTCACATTTTTGTTTCATTTTACTTAATTTTTTATAATTAATGTATAAAAAAAAAATTGAGACTTCTTCGTTATGGTATTTAATGCTATAAGGAGTTAATAAAGTAAAGACTTATTAAAGCCACCAACTAAATATCATTGAGTTTGAATTAGATTAGACAGTTTTGTAACCAACATTATGAAGAGTAAGAATAGTGTGAACAAGGGTAATTTACCTATCACCCTGCATACAGTTGGGGCAAGAGCAGGCCACGCGCACTACCCGCTTCTTGCCCCCCTGAGCGTGGCTAGCGTTGGTGGGGAGGCCGGCGGCGGGCGGCGGCTGCGGCTGGCCCTGCGCCTGCCCCGCCCCGGAGGTGGGCTGAAGGGGAGGAGGCTGGTCGGGGCTGCACGCCCACTTGCCGCCCGATTCTGACACCTCCTGTTGTATCTGCTGCCCTGGAAGAAAGCAACCGACCGATGTTATCGTCTTATTGACGCTAGTAGTGGGAAACATTGCCATTGTTATACTGGCTAGTAATCTCCTAACAATTCATTACATCTTCTCAAGTGTAAATAATAGCCTAATAAAACTTAATCTATATTCTTATATGGATTTGTGGCTTGTATTCAGAGCTTTGGGTATCGGCAGGGAGGGTCACATCGCAACATCCTCGACTCGACATCTGCCAGCGCTGACTTTACTTTCAACACTCTTCTTACAATAACTTCACGGGAATATTTGGAAAAATTAATTGCATCTGCATGCAAGTGTACTAAATAGGAATTTTTTCTTTGATGAACCCCGGGCCAGGCCGCACGAATCGAATTTGAAAAACGTGATTTTTTCCCAGTAGAGAAATCCCGTGGTGACCTGTCGTTCCATTTTTAACTCAAAAACATCGCCGATTATAGCTTAAATCAATAATCAAAATCGAAGTTTTTCTGCTGTCAAAATCGTATAGGAAAGTTGTAGATGGCGCCCGGCACGCGTGTTGTGCAATCGAAATTCAAATATTCCGTCATTCAAGGTCACGCACAGAGTGGGCAGGGAAATACCATTTATTTTTTTCGATTTTCGATTTATTTGTACACGTATACACAAATATATATGATATATTTTGCGATATTTGTCAGTTTTTGTTGATTTATGATTCAATTGAATACTAACAAATACACGCAATTATGTTGCGTTTATTTGAAATATGTGTGTTTGTGAAAGTGTATCATATTTATGTTTTATGAGTGCGATGTTCCGTTGTGTGCCGTGCCATGCAACAAAATATACCAAACAGGAGAAGATTATTAGGTAGGCATCAAATAATAATTGTAGTGTTGTCTCTGATAAACAAATAAAAATTAATTATTATTTTTGGAAAATGTTGCGCTGGCAACATTATCGGAATTCAAAAAAATATATTTTTTTTACTTCAACAATAAAAAAATCATTGCATTTCGATACTTACGATAAAATAATATGAATGTGTGAGTTTTTTTTTAATATATGCGTGTTTTCATGTTTTTTTCGTAAAAATAAAAATCACAAAAAATTCAGAAAACCTTGGGCCTTGACCTATATTTTGAGTGAAATTTTTAGGATCCTCAATAAGTTAATTTACAATCACCAGAAGATGCCAACATGAAGAATAAATTTTTTAAAGTGAAATAGATATTTGTAACATAAGAAACAATCCAGGAAAAGATGACCAACTGTTGTGTGAATGTGTGAAGAAAATCCGAGTCTAATCCGAATCTTTAATGGTAGGTTTGATGAAAGATAACTCATCAAACCCCCATGGAGGATACGGGACATCAACAAATTGTTCACATATAATTATGATTTTAAAGTGAGCATATTTAATAGTATGCAAAGTAAGAAGAATAATAAGCTAACCGATAATCTGATGTTGCTGCGGTGTAACCTGCGTGACTTGTTGGATGGGCCCCACCCCCAGAGCGCTGGCCGGGATGACCTGGACATTGCCAATACCGGGGATGTTGTGCACGGGGAATGACTGTAACGTTGGTACCTGGAAATAAACAACATTTATTACAATTGTGGCATATAATTGAATTTTTTTTAATTTGCTGATATACAATAATAAGAGTGCGATTTTGCAACTTTACATGTGATGTGTGGTCTGGATGATTATGATGGGCCCTTGAGGTGAGTTCTCGCAAAATTGACACCACATAAGTCATCTAAATATAAATAAATAATGTTGCCGCTCTTTTTGCTCGAAGTTTATGGTGTCTGATATATGGTAAAGTTTGTTTTATAAAAACTATCCCAAATAAATCTGTGCTATACACACATGCACATAAATTTATGGTGAATATAGGTAGGCTACGATAAAACAATTTAATGTTAAATAAAAATGGGAAGACTAGATTTGAGTTAACAGAATAGATTGAGGATGTTTGAGGGAAAGATCAATGAATTTATTACGGAAACCCCAATTACACCTCAAAGTCTTCAAAAGCAAAGTCACCAGAAAGGTCTAGCAACCAATGGTAATTTAATGTACATCTTTTCATTAAACAAATTTATTAAAAAAATTATAAAATTAATTAAATTTCAATGTCTTATTTATACCTTCCACCTTTCAAATTGGTTGAAGCGCAGACATTTCGTCATGATCGTGGAACAATGACGGATGTGTAAAAAATCCATATTGACTTTTTTGGATCATTAAAAAGTGAAAAAAAGAAGCCATCTAATGGTATATAAAATGTGTTTCCTTTCTCATTAATTTAACCATCATTATACAAAGTCGGTATAATGAAGGTTCTGATTTGTGATCGTAGAACAATGTAGCATGTATAAAAACATTGTTATACCGCGCTGACTGTATTTGAGTTTTGAAAGATATCAACTTTAAATAACTAACCCAAGTTTCAAAGGAAAATCTTTTGTAGTTATCGAGCTACGACATAAAGATTCTTTATGTAAATAAATGTAAATGAAACTGCTCACCTGCAAACTTGAGAAAAATCACATGCGTTGTTATTCTACGATTATGACGATTTCTTAATCATTTCAATAAATCCAAATGTCTTTTTAAGATTTTTAAAACTAAATTAAAATTTATTATACCTATCATGAAGCAACTTTTATATTACTTTTGAAAAGAACAATACAATACGGCTGTTTAAATTAAATTAATTTAAATTAAATCCCTAATGAGATCTGAAATTTTAGTACCGTCATGCGTTTGAAAAATAAATAAAAATATTATAAATATAAATAAATAGAAGGGAGTTAGACTTTTTAGAGAATGCAAAATATTTTGTATTTCAATGTGTTAATAAAAGTTATCATTATTTCTAATTTTATTTTGTTTACCTGTGGAATGACACATCAAGAGTGAATATGATAAAAAGGCAATCTGTAAAATAGTATACTATAATAAGCTCTCGATTATCCGGAGTCGTATTAACTGATACAATAAAAAAATCGAAAATATTATTTAACATTAAAAAACAATTTTTCATTCATATATAGAAGAAAATAAAAGTAGAGAAATTATGAACACGTCATTCCTTCGTCAACATGCTAATGCTAATTATTTTTCGACGGCCGCGTATCGAATTTGAAAAACATAGTTTTTTCCCAGTAGGAAATCCGTGGTGACCTGTCGTTCTATTTTCAACTCAAAAACATCACCGATTATATTTTAAATCAAAACAGAAGTTTTTCTGCCGTCAAAATCGTATAGAAAAGTTGTAGATGTCGCCCCGAACGCGTGTTGCGCAATCGAAATTCAAATATTCCGTCATTCAAGGTCACGCACAAAGTGGGCAGGGAAATACGATTTATTTTTTTCCATTTTCGATTTATTTGTACACGTACACACAATTATATACGATATGTTTTGCGATATTTGTCAGTTTTTGTTGGTTTATGATTCAATTGAATACTAACAGTGATTTATTAATAAAAATAAACGCAATTTTGTTGCGTTTATTTGAAATATGTCTGTGTGTGAAAGTGTATCATATTTATGTGCTATGAGTACGATGTTCCATTGTGTGCCGTGCGGTGCAACAAAATATACCACACACAAGAAGATTATTAGGTAGGCATCAAATAATAATAGTAGTGTTGTCTCTAATAAACAAATAAAAATGAATTAAAAATTCAAAAAAAGAATACTTTTTTAGTTAAACGATAAAAAACCATGGCATTTTGACTTACGATAAAATAATGTGGATGTGTGTGTGTGTTTTTTTTAAGGCGGTACATTCACCGCAAATGCATATTTCGGCGTTTTCTACGAAAATGTTGGTTTTTATTATTCATTTATATCAGAATGTATACGATAGATTGCAATTTTTTTAGGGCGATAACTTAGATAGAACCTTTGTTCTTATATAAAAGTAATAAACTGAACATTATTTATAATAATTAAGAAAAATATAGGCATTAATCCACAGGCCACGGCAAAAAAACGTTTTTAATGTTCCCGGGCGATGAGTATTTCATTTAAATTTTGTAGGAAATTAAGCAATATTCAATATTAAAAAAGATATAATTTTTCAAACATGCTTAAATATTTATGATTTTTGCTCATTTTCAAATGTTGTTTATTCATATAAAAAGATAATTTTAAACAATATATTCTACTTAATCCCGCACTTTGAAACCTCACCCACTATTTAAAAGTTAGTTTTTTTATTAGAAACAAGTTAATTACTATTTAAAAAATAAATAAAACATAGTATAATTATGTTCCGAATTACAGAGTGAAATTTCATCATTCGAGCCCGCGCTGCGGCAAAAGGCGGTCGTCTCTCTACCGAATTTTTTTTCTGTCGATATAAAATCAGTATAAAACGCATATTATATGCAAATACAGTCGAACTCGGTTATAACGAAAGCGACGGGACCATCTAAATTTGCTCCTTATAGCAGGGACTCCTTATATCCGAGATTCACTTTTTTCACAATTTTTTTTGATTGTGTAATGTTATTTTCAAGAGCAGCTAAATAAACATCCTTATCTTTTCAGAGTGATGAAACTGTAGAAGACGATTGTGAAAACTTTTTACAGACTTTTTAACGCCGATAATTTCAACTTTTTCGCGAACCTAGAGACACTTTCGTTTGTTAGTGAACATGTTTCCGATAGAACAATTCGCGTTTAACTGATTGGGCTTTTAAATGCTATAATAATAAACTGCATAAAATAAACTGTCACCATAAACATTTTGGAAACCCCCAATAATCGGAGTTATATGACCAGTATTCTCGACCTTCAATAAACTATAGTTTGCCTGTGCACGTGGGATTTTCGGACACAAGCTTGTGTACATCATAAAATGAACCCTAATTAAGTGTGAGCCGCTTTAAAAGGAAAGTGATAAAGTTCTTTGTTATAAATAAATAAATAAATATAACTTTATTCCAGAATATGGGGAGGTTCGTGCAATCCCACACATTCCATAATATGATACGTATTTGTCTTTTTTTCTGTAACCCAAGCAAATATGTTTGCAGAGTTTCTAAAATTTGCTCCGTATATCCGGGAATCGCGCTCCTTATAGCCGAGACCGATTGTATGGGAATATGCGCAAATCAAAATGAATTCACAGTTTTTCTCATTATAGCCGGGATCTCCTTATATCCGAGCTCGTTACAACCGAGTTCGACTGTATTACTTTATTGTTAATTAATAGCATATTATATTGCCAAAAGCATTTGAATTTCACTCATACTATAAGGTTTTTGGTTAAATATATACGATTTTGTTGATATGATCAAAATTTTAAATTTTGACAGTGCGTAAAAACTTTGACAACGTCGCAGTTTGTGCCTGCGCAGTGCGCACGCGTATAAGTGTGTAAGACATCGTAACGTTGTAATTTTCAAATAGGTGTATACCAAGTTTATTTAATAAAATTTATTTGTGCAGATCGATGTTTCGATGCAGGAAATGACTATGAAAATGAAATTTTTCTAAAGTCAGTTTAATGTGTAATATAAATATGTGGACCGTATTTCGTTTTAATAAATTAGTAAAATTATTTGAATTTAGTCAAAGTCACAAGCCGGAAATGATCAACATATGCGCGTGGGCGCAATTATTTTGTGATTGTCATATTACGATACGCATTAATTTAAAAAGGAGTGCAGAATTATTAATATGTTTCTTTAATTCTTTACGGAAAATAATAATTCTACTCAAATAATAAACGAGCATTTGTCAATAGTTAAAATAAGTAAGCATTTTGACACAAATAGTAGCCCACGGCTTCTTTATTCTGTGGACCACGGGTATTCCGCTGGCGCTCGAAATGGATGAATATATGACCACCTCTTTCTAACAAAACCTGTTTTACTGTTTTAGTAACGTATGTACCATAAATATGTAACGAACGTGTAATTTTTATTCGATTTGCGCTCAGATGACATCTCAGGCACGGCTTGAAAGCGGATGATCTATTGACGTAATTTGACAGAACCACATTTTTGCGAATCGGCTGTCGAGCCTTAATATTAGGTCCTTACATATGAAATTGACGTTTAGTATGGGAGGAACATAAAGCCGATTTTTTTTTATTATAATATATTTATTTAATCAAAGTATGTACCATTGCTATCTATGCTCTTTTGCCATCTCATAGGTAGTTCATCGATCCCTTTACTAAAAAAACCATTCGGACGAGAATCGATAAAATCTTTGAAGGCGGTTTGGACTGCCCCATCGGAGTTGAATTTTTTTCCTTTGCAAGAAGTTATCCAAATTTCGAAAAAAATGTTAATCTGTTGGGGCAAGGTCCGGAGAGTACGGTGGATGTCTTAGACATTCCAATTGAATCTCCTCTAATTTGGTAGCCGTCTGTTGTGCAGTGTGTGGTCTAGCGTTATCATGAAGCAGCAGTGGCCTATAGCAATTAACCAGCCTCGGTTGTTTAGCAGCTAGCTTTTCCATCATGGTTTGCAGTTGCTGACAATAGACATCTGCCGTAATCGTCTGGCCAGATTTAAGAAAGCTGTAGTGAACGACACCAGCACTAGTCCACCAAACGCTCACAAGTAACTTTTTTAGAGTCAATTTTCGCTTGGGGCATGGTTTGGCTGGTTCGGCAGGGTTCAGCCATTGCGATGAGCGCTTCCGATTATCGTACAGTATCCACTTTTCATCACAGGTAATGATTCGATTTAAAATCCCTTCATTATTGTGCCGGTTGAGTAATGCAACGCAGCAGTCAACGCGCGTTTGTTGATTTGCTTCACTCAATTCGTGGGTACCCACCTTTCAAGCTTTTTCACCTTACCAATTTGCTTCAAGTGGATTAAAACAGTTTTATCACTAACACCGCAGCCTGCAGCTAACTCGGATGTGGTTTGCGATGGATCCGCTTCCACAATAGCCTTCATTTCTTCATTATCAACTTTGGTCTCCGGCCGTCCACGGGGCTTGTTCTGCAGGTCGAAATTTCCATAACGAAAACGTTGGAACCAAAAACGCACTGTGTTTTCTTTTGCGGCACCGTCGCCATACACATCATTAATCCTTCGAGCCGTTTCTGCAGCACTGGTGCCACGGTGGAACTCGTACTCGTAAATAATGCGATATTTCAAGTTTTTCATTTTGTAAACTGAGTGATGCAAAGAAAAAAACAATTGAGGAAAAAACAAATGAATTATAATTTTCAAAACACAAATACATGAGTAAATAGCTGTATAAATTTGGATTTGGAATTCCTAACCAAAGAGAAGATATTTGAGATCAAATTTGCCAGTACGGCAAAACGCCAATTTCATATGCAAGGACCTAATATATGCATGTTTTCATTTTTTTTTCGTAAAAAGAAGAATCACAAAAAATTCAGAAAATCTCTGGCCCTAGCCTCTATGTTTATCTATGTTTTTTAGACCTAGACAGGTTAAAAGGGTAAGCAAATAGCATAACTTTTATTTATATTGCCCAGTTTTTTTCTGATAATTTTTTTTACAAATTACCAAATATCTTACATAGAAATATTAATAATCCGCTGCCACCAACATAATAAATATGTACATATATAAAAATAAAAACGAGCGAGCCTTACAGTAGTCCCATATGTGTAACATTTGACATCTCACAATTAAAAATATCAATTGAGCATTTGCCTAAATGCAAGCACAAAATTTCAAAAAGCTAATACCTATATATTTATTAATTAGTAAATACAAGTAAAGAAAATATATGTGCATTTATTTATTATTGAATTTTGCCGCACTAGGTAGGTACCGAATATCTACATATGCATTTTTATTTAGAAATGTGTTTGATCAATTATGTTTTTATTTATTTTCATAGATGGCGGTAGTGTGCCGCCTTACATATTGTATGAAAATTTAAATAAATATTTTAAAATAATCACATAAATTACATAAAAATTGAGAATGTAAATCATTGAGGGTAGTTATTGTTTACATAATGTAAAAAAAATTAAGTATTTATTGGATAGTTTCTAAGATATAATCCAAAATATAGCAAAGTTACAACATCCACACACTTGACACCAGCCTTGCAACATATGTACAAAATCAGAAGCATTGGCTGGTAGTGTGCATCTTCACTGTGATGGCACTTGATTGATTTGTTTATAAATGATGATTTTTTTGTCCATCACGCGTGCCCCGCGCGCACTCATTAGTTAAATGAAATTGCGCATGTCTTATTTCCTGTTGCGCATGTCTTATTTCCTGTTACGCATTTCCGTCCTTTTTCACAAAATCACTGCCACAGATTGCAGGAAAGCGAGAGGAAAGATGTTACACATCAAAAACTGATTACAATTATTTACTATAGCATTTCCTGTGAATTTTGAAGAAAAAAACGTTAAAAATTAATATTAGCCAATTCACAATGGCAATTGTAAAATGTATTTTTTTATTATTACTGAACAGAAAATACTGGAGCAACCCAAAACCATAGTAATGGATAGCAACGATAGCAATAACTTAAGTAAATATGCGTTGTTACAATGTTATATCTAAGCCACTACTTATCCGGTGGACTAATAATCAAACTATATAGAAGACGCATCTACAGTACGGCCACTGTATGATGGCACTTTTGACGTTTAGACTTACATGAAGTTTCGTAATTAACGACAGATAAACATTGGAGGACAAATGCTATACTTTATTGCGCGAACGCCAGAGTAGTGATGTCCATCAACATTCAATATGGAATGAACGAAATGATTCAAAATGTTATAGGATATTGATTGCCTGTATAATATGCGTAGAATACGCAGAATAAGTATCCAAAATAACACAAAAAATCTGACAGATCGATTGTGCCCTCTAAATATGATATTTTTCTATGGCTTTATTAGAGGGCAAAGAAAACGGCTAGTAAACAATGAAATATTTAAGTTTGATGAAATATTTAATGAGATATCTTAAGAATGAAATATTTAAGAACTAGATAAGACATTTGTAAATGTAATATTGAATAAAATTCATGTTTCGTGGTTTGGATATACAGGAAAGCTCGCGCGATGGGGATAAAATCATTAAAAAACCGTGCGAAGCGCCGCGGACCATTATAGAATGGCCGCTATATTGATGGAATTAATGTAAATGTCCTGCCTCGAAGAGGCGAGGAAGCAAAAATACATAAGTATTTTTAAATGTGCCAAATGAATCCTTTTATGTGATATTTTAAAGTAGAAATTAAAATAAATAATGTTTTATCTGAGCCATCATATGGGAGAGTAAATATCTTGGAAGCCCTGCAAAACTCGGCGGCCGCGCCGACCGTTACAAGTCACGCGGGCCAGTGAAAAAAACCCGGCGCCGCCACGGCGGCCTCGGGCGGCTGGGTAGGCCGCCAGCCGATATTTTTGAACTCAGATTACGGACGTTACAGACGTCCTAGCGAACTAAAACATTTTTTATCGTGTTCCTCATGTGAACATCTATGGGAATGATATGTTTTTACATATGGGAAATTGCGCGGGCGCACTTAGTTTGTTGCGGCCCACTTTGGATGCCTATTACGCAATTAATATTTATCTGACATACTTAAAAATATCACCAAAGGATGCGCTTGGTTGAGATCTATCTAATGGTATAACTTAGAATCTCGTAAAATCATGTTTACTATTTTTAACCGAATTAAATGTGAATTAATTCTTGAAAATGCCGCGGTAATCGGCATATATTATTGAATAACTCAGCAAATTCATTCTTGCGGTTCCAGTAAAATATATAATCCTATGGGCAAGACATAGATCGGTAAAGATGATATGTTAAAGATTGTAATGTTAAAGACTTATAATTTGTCACGCCGGGACCGCTAATGGATTCGTCGAAGGATCCTTGATGGCTTTTGTATCAAAAACCACTGGAGATTATCACGAAGAAATGAACGGAGAAAAGTTTACGGAGTGATTTACCGCAATGTTGTGTAGCCTTCCCGAACCATCTATAATAATAATGGACAATGCCCCGTACCACTCGATGAAGATCGATAAGCCGCCTGCTCAGTCCCAAAAGAAAGCTGATATCGTTGCGTGGCTTCAAAAAAATGGCATAGATGCAAATATGGACATGTTGAAAGCGGAGTTACTTCAATTATTAAAACAAAACAAGCCGGCAAAATCACGGTACGTCATTGATGAAATCGCATCGGAATATGGGCACCAAGTAATACGATTACCGCCTTACCATTGCGAATACAACGCAATTGAATTGATATGGGCTGAAATCAAGGGATTGCAGCAAGGCATAATACAGAACCTCCATTTACGACATCAAAAATGTTAAAATTATTAGAAGAAGCTTGTCAACGTACAACTCAAACAGACTGGGCTAATGTAGTGAATAGATCCGTGCGACGAATAAAGGAAGATTACGAAAGAGATATTAGAATCGATAATATTTTAGATAATGATATTATAATTAATTTAGGAAATGATAGCAGCGACGATAGTTCAATGGAGAGTGATAGTAATGGGGATGAATCAGATTGAAATATTCAAGTAAATATTTTTATCTAAGAAAAATGTGTTTTTTTATTCTTCTATAACCTTTTTTATGTACAAAGACTTTCTTAACTCACACCGTGCGACGAATTTTTTTTTCGACTGAATTATTTCGTTAATGATTTTAAGTGTGTCACAACACTATTACGATCTGTCAAAAATGCCATCTTAAGATGGCTCGAGTATACTCGTTGTTGCATCAATTCTTAACAACGCGATAAATTTCTATTACGATATTATCGTCACTCATGGGTGTAAAAACTGCACAGGAATATATGCATGTCTGCATATATGGCATTAAAATTATTTAGACGCATACGATATTCACAAACTACTTAAATAACGAACGAAATCCAAAAAATAACGAATGAAAACAAATAATTCATCGGGCTTGACATTTCAAAGATGTCAAACCACCACTCGATCAATAATTTCACCTAACCTTGTTTGAAACTGGTGTTTTCTTAACTTTTGTAACCGAAACGGTTACTCCGCGTTCCGAAAGACTTTTCTTAAGAAACTTTTTAAATACTTCTTCCATCGTGTCGTGTGATAAACTTCATAAATTCCAAAAACGACGAGATCTCCACAAAGAGATTGTTTTCGATTTTCGACGAAACTATTTCTATGGTTAGCGATGTGGCTCGAGGCACGCGCGAGCGACATAGATCTCGAAAATACAACAAATGCAAGCAATCTTATGCTTTATGAATACTTCACCGATGTGTCATTTTGAACATTTGCGTGAAATGCGCCGGTTTCAACCGCCGATCAACTGTAAACGACCCAACGTGAAGCTCTCGCCGACGCGACGCCGACGGGCTTGGGGTACGCGCTAAGTTTGAGATTTATCCGAAAATCTTTTTTTTTTTCAAGAAAATCGCAAGTATTATAAAACTTAGCATTATTTGTCATTAAATTACATTTTTTTATCGTAGAGAAAATAATTACTGAAAAATTATTTTTTCAAAATATAATACATTTGAGGGGTATAATGCAATTCACGAAAATAGAGGGTGATGTGTTTGAAAATGATTATCTAGCAATTAATTGCAATTTTACAATTGATAACTGCTCTTGAAATGTGTTTTTTGTTTTATGGGCATTTTATAAAAATGCCTATATTTTCATATAAATCAATTCATCAATTTCCACTCTGGTTACAATATCAAGAAACAAAATGCCCTCACTGTAGTTCTACTAGTAACTAGTAAAACTGGATAAATTAAACAAATATATGAGGAATTAAGTAATAAAGACGATCTTAGGCCCGGTTGTTTCAAATTCGATCAAAGTAAGCGTAGAGTTTAAACTGAAATTTTACGTTCTCCACCAATCAGACGATCCGTTTTCGTAAAAATCTATGCTTTTATCGACCGCTTACTTTGATCGAACTTGAAACAACCGGGCCTTAGTCTTTGTATAGGCAGTTTCATACAAAATAGCAATTAAAGTTTTTATGCAATGGTCTGGACGATAGATGCAAAAATTGTTTCAATTGGCAAAATTGTCATAGATATAGCAGCAAATACAGTGGTATGTACTTATCTATTATACCTAATGGTTTTATCCAGTATAATAAAGATTAAGTAGGTGTTGGTCACAACAATAATCGGGTGCGGTTGTTTTAATTTCTATGCGAATATCTGCATCAATCAAAGTTTTCGGTTCGATCAATCACGAGTCAAAAGATGGTTGTCATTAAAATCGATTAGAAAGGATGAGGATCAAAACATCAATTTAGAAGGCCAATTGTTCGGCGCAGGTGTTGTGGGCCAAAGGGCTTTCTTTGAGTAAAATAGAGTACATACTTGCATTTGTGATGAAACATATGTAATTTGTTAACTTAATTATGTTAATTCACAATAATATACCAAAACATTGAATGAAGTATATTTTCATTAAAATTTTGAAAATAGTGGGATGGGGTTCAAAGAGAATGGAAACTAAAGGCAAGACTGATGAGGGCTAGGAAAGGATCGGGTGAATAGTGACAAAGGGATGATAATGTGAGAGAAAGTAAGGGAAAAGTAGACTTGTGGGGAAAGGGGGGGGGGAGTGAAGGGATTGGGGGTGAAAGGAAGTAATTGAAGGGGAGAGTAGGCAAGTGTGTAAGAGGGCTGAGTGGGGGGAGGGGGGAGATGGGAAGTAGGGAAGGGGGGTGAAAATAGTTAAGTAGGATAAAGAAAGAAAAGGCTGTGGGTGAGGAGCAAAATATTATTGGTGGGGGGGCGAATTCTAATTGGAGGGTTGGAGTAAGTGAACGAAAGAGCTCGGTGTAGAAAGGGGGAAGGGGAGATATCGGGTAACAGGAGGAATGGGGTGGGGAAAGTTAGTAAATGTAAAGAGATGGGGGGGGTCATAGAAGGTGGGGTTGGGGGTACAGGAGCAGAATTGTTATAACACCTCATGACATTAAAATAAATGTCCCATTATTTTAACATACTTGACCACCTGGTGTTTTATTATTGTTCTCAAAATGTTGATGGGTCCTCATTTTTTTTCAGGGTCCCTTATTTTGCATCGGTTTGTGTTATCTTAGCGATCATTGTCCCCTTCCCCACCAACCCAGTTATAAACATTGTACAGTAGCCCGGCCGGCAAACATCTTGAAATTCTACGGCGTAGTGGGGGGAAGTTTGCGCATCTACCTTTTCACCAACGAGACCCAAATTTCGTCTTCTGCGCATTCCCCCACCACGCCAAAGAATTTCAAGAAGTTTGCCGGCAACTGTACACTTTGTTAACTTTTATGTGATGTCATTTGATCTATGTCTTGTCATTTCTTATAAAAACTTGCATAGATAAATAAATATGTCCCGTCTACGTTATACTTGGCTCCCCCGAGCCTACTTTTTATTTGGGTGTTATTCTTTTAGATTTAAGTTTTTTTCCCAAAAGTTATTTAGCATTGTGACATTTACCATTAAAAGTATTTATTTAGATTAGTTGAAATTATGATTCTCAGGAAGATTTACATATGCGTACAGATAATATCTGATAACAAATGACACATAAATATTTATAACAAGATAAAGAAAAAAATTGTCCACATTCTACAGTTACAAGGAATTATTTATTTTTAATATTTGATTAATTTAATATCTGCAATTTGCTTGCCTTCTTATTATTTTTTCATAATATGTAATAGGTCATTTTAAAAGATGGCTAAATGGGATAAAAAAAAATCCATTATTGCACTTAATTCTGAGAATGTATCTTGTTTATATAATGAAAGATTACTGTAATTCAAATTATTGTAGAAGATTATTAACACAGGAAAAGATTTTTTTGCAAAACTAGCCTTTTGTAATTCTTAATCTACTCTACTCTACTCTACTCTATATCTTAAGAAACGAACTTGAAGTGCAAACTGAACAATTACTGCAATCAATCAATAAAAATGAATACCACCACCAAAGACAGAAATCAACCACTACTAAAATGATAATAATAATACAAGAAATAATATTACAAAAAGCAGTATGGTGAAAGCAGGCATGAAATGAGTGACCTGTACATGCACGCACATCCATAAAGATACCTGAATAACATTCCCTGTACGAACATTAGTGTTGTTGGTCGGTATAACAGTGAGATGGGGTCCATTGGGTGCCGAGCTAATATTTATTGTCTGAGGTCCCTGCTGTCCACCGTTGGAGTCTCCGATGGATACCGTGGCTTGCTGACCGGGAGCCACTGCCTGTTCCATTCATCAATAGGTTCAGTTGGGGTTATAATGCTTGTGTTAAATTTTTCAAATTTGTATCAATCAAATCAAAAGTGTATAATATTAATTAAGACAATTTAAAAGACCAAATTCTCAACAAAATATTGTAGCCCAGTTTTTTAGGGTCTACTAATTGATTTTATTATTAAATTTTTTAACACCAACTGAACCTAAATTTAGAAGAAAAACATGCTGATGATGTGTGAAACCAAAGAGTTTATAATACATAGAGATGAAATCCTGATGGTGACATGAGTGTCAAACGGAGACATCGGCAACGATCCTTCGACTAGGTTCGGCAACATTTGGCAGATCTCAAAATTACCCGAACGTTATGGACATTTCTTGCAGTAACACTAATTTACAAATATTTTCTAATCAAATTTTAATGGAGGAGACTTCCCAAAAGTTTTTGCTACTAGCTATGAGATACCCTGTATATAAATTTGAATGTATATATAATACTGGGTGCAATATTGTCGTTTTGTAAAAATTACTAAAAGAGTGTTTCTGAAAGAAACTCCCTCTACGTTTGGGAAATTTTGAGATTTGCCAAACGTTTCCGAGCTTCAGATGCCCGGCACCTCAACTCTCCGTGCCTCTACTTGGGGCTGCATCATTTTTATCAATGGGGAAACAGAGTACTTCATCTCTATTTACTAAAGCTCTTTGTGTGAAACATTTAAATTCTTATGATTCATTTAAAAAAAAAAAAATTGACCGATTACGTGAAAAACACACAGAATGGGAAATGAACATGCTGTGTCTTTTTAATTTTAAGGAATATTAAATTTTTAAAGTAAATTGTTTCAGTATAGAAATGTGTGAGTATTACAAATTAAATATGTATTCCCAAATAGCAAAATTGTTCATTGTTGTCTGTAATTTAATTATTGAGTATATTATATAAAATATATATTTATGAAACCGATCAGTTCCGTAAAGCTTATAACTAATGTATAGTGTAATCTGGGAGCTAATGTATGTAATCTTAATAGAGTGGAATTTATACCTTCCACACGATAATAATTTTACAAAACTTGATGCCGGCAACACTGACATATTTAGTGTAATGTTTACAGTTTTTATGTTTCACAAGTAACATACCTGTAATGTAATTGTGGTGGGGGCTTGTTGCCCCCCTGCCCCTTGCTGCCCCCCACCACCCCCGCCCTGTGAACCAGCACCCGACCACATCCATGTTAATTTAAATCAACAAGCAAATATACATATAGTGATCCCCTTTTGGCACTTATCAGTTGCCTAATGTGATAAAAATAATACAATTTGTCAAAACATTTTTTTTCCCAAATTATAATATGAGCGAAATAGATATTTTACTAGCCAATACCACAATGTCTTAAAGTGTTCAAATTATTTTTAATTAAACAAATTATTGAATATAATCTACAAGGAAGAAGTGCTGATTAAATATATTTATTGATCCATGAAGTTTCAAACACACCCTAAAACGCTGTAACTAACTGTTGTATACATACATGATACTATTATATTATGTACATACATGTATAGGTATAGAAATATATGACCAAATAAGTAACATAATAAAATCCCTAAATTTAACTAATGAATGAGCAATGTCTTCTGTCTGCAATGTAAGCTGTAAGTGTGTGCAATATATATACATATTACAACCACCAAATATATCAATTTTAACAAGAGTGTAATAATTTTTTTAGTACTTTGTATACATATACAAATTCAAATAATTTATTGATTTCTCCCCAGTGCAGAAACCATACAAACCTTAAAAAAAACAAAAATTTTTCATCCTTAAATTAGAGGGATAACACAATAACATAAGACGCACTCTCCAAAAGTCAAAATCGTACGGCGTGCTTTATGGTCCTATTAATTCGCTCATATTACAACACCATGACAGTCTCGGTATAGAATCGATCGGTAAGAATGGGCACTTCATTTGGATTATAATTATTTGTCGCATGAATTTTAATCAACAGAAAATGTGTTCATTGATGTGACAAGATGACTTTATAGCCTGCCCAACATAACTTGGCGTGCGGCAGGATTAGAACTAAAACCCGCCCCGCCCGCACCCGGCGGCAACCCCTCGCCCTGTACTTTATCAGTACAATTTTGTATTTGCTCAAGAGCTGTGACATCTTGATTACCAATATACACTGAATTATTATGTCCAAAACAACCAAAACAGTCCGGGGTGGTGCAAGAACAATTGCCAATGAAGTATTAAAGTTTTGCGAAGCTGAAAAAGCAAATAATGGACCGATATTACCGTCTGATAATTTGACATGAGTTTGACAGATAGAGCGGCCGCCGTGGAGCGTGCTGTTACCCGACCAAATTTATATTGACACTGGTCACCGGACATTCAGTACATTATATATTGTGTAATAAATTTACAACCTGGCAACTACTGTTTCGCGACAGTGGCGACCTCCCTCGCACGCCTAGTTATCGTGGTGGCACTCTAAGAGACAACTAGGTATATAATTTATTATTTTTAATAAAAAAATTTAACCTTTCGAATTACATTGTAATTTTAAATGTCATATAAGTGGGCACCATTTTTCGTTATACATTTTTTTCTCACTTTTCAATGCATAATTTTATGTTTTATAATGCATAGAGGTTTGTACAAAATATCTAACATTTATAGATAGGTTTTAATTATAATTTTAGGATATTAGCATTTCCGAATATTAGACCCAGATACTAAAGATGCAGAATAGAAATAGCACATGATGCATTTAATAAAATGAAGGCCTTCTTCTGCAATGATAACCTAAACCTAAAACTTCAGCAGAGAATAATAAAATGTTACATATGGTCAGTTCTCTTATATGGCTGTGAACATGGACTCTGAAAGTTAATGTTATGAATCGGTTGGAAGCATATGAAATGAGGATACACTGGAGAATGTATACCATGGACGGATATGGTCAGCAACACGGAGGTGCTTCAGAGAGTTGGAGCCAGTAGTTACCGTCAAATGTTAAAGTGAAGAAGATTCCTTGTATGCTACATGGAAAAATATCGCCTCCTCCGACTAATACTCGAGGGAAAGATAAAAGGAAGACGGAGAGTTGGACAGAGAAGACAAATATCCTGGCTGTGCAATATCAAAGAGTGGATCAGAATGAAACAGGTGGAGGATTTGTTCTGGGCAGCGCAAGACAAAGAGATTTTCACACAAGTGATCGCCAACGTCGGGGGGACCTGCAAGGCATAGAAAGAAGAAGAAGCCTCAAATGTACCAGAGACAAATGTTATCATTATAACCGCTGCCTACAGAATTTAAGAACGCAATCAACGGTTTAACGATGAAATTATGAATATATTGATCAACCAACAGGTGGAAATTATTGAGTATACGAATCTCAAAAATAATTAAAACTGAATTAGCTTCATACCAATTTAATATTGTTATTTAAATTTCCATGTGAAACATCTACATTTGTCAAAAACTAAAATTAACAATGTCTGGCATTTTCTTGCAGCTAAAATCGTGATATGATAAAAAAAGTAATGTATTTCTGAAATCTTCTAAGGCATTTCATGGGGTTTTGAAACTGCATGGTTCGGTACAAAAGGGTTTCACTCCAATCAGTCAAGCAAACATGATATTATTAGCAAATTCAATAAGCATTTAATGAGATGTTAGAAACATGTGCTCATTTGTTAGATAGATTAGCCATGTGCGTGGAAAAATACACAAACTCATTATTATTCCTATTACAGACCATTCTTGTAAATTTTATATCAGGGGTGTCAAGCATTGATTTTTTTACC